>CABHPR010152831.1:4066-15827 GCA_902168415.1 Peromyscus melanophrys
ACACACACACACACACACACACACACACACACACACACACACACACACAGTGAAATTTTGTTCCGTTCAGCCAATGGCTTTGGGGTACAAGCCCTAGGGTGTGGCTTTGTCTGTGTATGTGACCCCTTAAGAGCTGAGGGAGAGTTGTCTTTTGCTCTCTTGGGTGGCCAGGACCAGGTCAAGTGGCATGGAGCAGCTTGCAGTTGGTTCCTATCCCACCTGGGACAGAAGGACAGGACAGTGGCAGTTCTGTATTAGTGAGTCTGTATTCTCATTTCACCCCCTTAATAAATTAATAATAGACCTCTGTGAATTGTGAAATTACACACACACACACACACACACACACACACACACACACACACACACTACCACCACCACCACTAAAAAAAAAAAATAACAGGAATTAACAATCACTGGTCACTAATATCTCTTAATATTAATGGACTCTATTCACCAATAAAAAGAATGGATATGAAAACAAGATTCATCCTTCTGTTGCATACAAGAAACACACCTCAACATCAAAGACAGACACTACCTCAGAGTAAAGGGTTGGAAAAAGATTTTTCAATCAGATGGACCTAAGAAGCAAGTTGGTATAGCTATCCTAATAGATAACAAAATAGACAAAAATATCCTAACAGCTAACAAAATTATTCAAAAGAGATAGAGAAGGACATTTCATATTTATCAAAAGAAAAATCCATCACAATGATGTCTCAATTCTGAACATCTTTGTCACAAATACAAGGAAACCCACATTTGTAAAAGAAACATTACTGAAGCTTAAATCACACATCAAACCCCACACATTAATAGTGGGAGACTTCAGCACCCTACTCTCACCAAGGAACAGGTCTTCCAGACAGAAACTAAACAGAGAAATAATGGAACTAACAAATGTTATGACTCAAATGGACCTAACAGATATCTACAGAATATTTCACTCAAACACAAAACAATATACCTTCTTCTCAGCACTTCATGAAACCTTCTCCAAAATAATCACATACTTGGTCACAAAGGAAGTTTTTACAGATACAAAAAAAATTGCAATAACCTTCTGTAGCTTATCAGATCACCAGGAAATAAAGTTGGAATTCAACAATAACACAAACTACAGAAAGCCTACAAACTCACGGACACTGAACAACTCTCAACTGAATTACCAATAGGTCAAGGAAGAAATAAGGAGAGAAACTAAAGACTTCCTAGAATTCAATGAAAATTAATGCAAAACCTACTCAAACTTATGGGACACAGCGAAAGCCGTGTTAAAAGGAAATTTCATAGCACTAAGTGCCTGCATAAAGAATTTGGAAAAATCTCATACTAGCAACTTAACAGTACACCTGAATGCAGAAGCAAATACAGCCAAGAGAAGTAGATGGCAGGAAATAATCAAACTGAGGGCTGAAATCAATAAAATGGAAACAAGGAGAACAATACAAAGGATCAATGAAACAAAGAGTTGGTTCTTTGACAAAATAACAAGACAGACAAACCCTTATCCAAACTAACTAAAAGGCAGAGAATATCCAAATTAACAAAATCAGAAATGAAAAGGGGGCCATAACAACAGACACTAGGGAAATTCAGAGAACCATTAGGTCATACTTCAAAAACTTGTACTCCATGAAATTGGAAAACCTAAAATAAATGAACAAATTTCTTGATAGATAGCACATATCAAAATTAAATCAAGACCAGATAAACAATTTAAATAAACTTATAACCTCTAAGGTAATAGAAGCAGTCATTAAAATCTCCCAACCAAAAATGGCCAGCACCAGATAGTTTCAGTACAGAATTCTACCAGAATTTCAAAGAGGAGCTAATACCAATACTACTCAAAATTTTTCACAAAACAGAAATAGAAGAACATTGCTAAATTCTTTTTTATGAGGCCACAGTCACTCTGATACTCAAATCACACAAAGACTCAACAAAGAAAGAGAATTACAGACCAATTTCCCTCATGAACACTGATGCAAATATACTTAAAAAAAAAATCCTCACAAACCAAATCCAAGAACACAATAAGAAGACCATCCACCATGTTCAGGTAGGCTTCTGTGGGATGACTCATCCCTAAAGGGCCAGACCGCCCAAACAAGTAAAAAAGATACTTTGTGAGAGCCAGCCTGGGTCTGCCTGATGGTCTTAGCAACAGCAGCTGAAACATGATCTGGAGATGACCTGGACCAATGAGAGGCAGCCATGTCACACCAGCAGATACATATTCATCAGACCTCCCCCAAGGGTGGGGTGGAGGGTATATAAGGCTTGCCTCTCCCTGAATAAACTGAGCTTGTTGTTTCGACATTCTCCCGGAGTCTGTGTGGTTTGACTCTGGGCCTACTTGGCCCCCATCCCCAAAGGGAACAACAGCAAGGACCCTGCTACAGGCTTCATCCCAGAGATGCAGGGATGGTTCAACATACAAAAATTTGTCAATATAATTCACAATATAAACAAATTGAAAGAAAAAAACATATGATCATCTCATTAGATGCTGTAAAAGCCTTTTACAAAAACCAATACCCCTTCATGATAAAAATGTTAGAGAGATCACGGATACAAGGTATATACCTAAACATAATAAAAATAATGTACAGCAAGCCATCAGCCAACATCAAACTTAATGGAGAGAAACTCAAAGAAATTCCATTAAAATGAGGAATAAGACAATGCTGTTCACTCTTTCCATATATATTCAATATAGTACTCAGAAGTTCTAGCTAGAGCAATAAGACAACAAAAGGAGATCAAGGGGATACAAATTGGAAAGGAAGAAGCCAAACTTTCACTATTTGCAGATGATACAATTGTATACAGAAGTGACCCCAAAAATTCTACCAGGGAACTCCTATGACTGATAAACACTTTTAATGATGTTTTTGATATCTAGATTCTTTAGATCTTTATATATTTTGGAGATCAGCCCTCTACTGAATGTGGGATTTGTGAAGATCTTTTCCCATTCTGTAGGCTGTCATTTTGTCCTGTTGACAGTGTCCTTTGCCTTACAGAAGCTTTTCAGTTTCATGAGGTCCCGTTTACTAATTGTCACTCTTAGTGTCTGTGCTACTAGTGTTCTGTTCAGGAAGTTGTCTCTTGTGCCAACATGTTCAAGGCTATTTCCCACTTTCTCTTCTATCAGGTGGCTGGATACAAGACTAACTTAAAAAAATCAGTAGTCCTTTTATACAAATAATAAACAGGCTGAGAAAGAAATTAGGGAAACAACAACCTTCACAATAGTCACAAATAATGTAGAATATCTTGGGGTAACTCTAACCAAGCAAATGAAAGACCTGTATGATAAGAACTCCAAGACTTTGAAAAAAGAAATTGAAGAACATAGCAGAAGATGGAAAGATCTCCCATGCTCATGGATAGGTAGGATTAACATAGTAAAAATGGCAATCTTACCAAAAGCAGTCCACAGATGCAATGTGATCCCCATCAAAATTCTAACACAATTCTTTCTAGACCTTGAAAGAACAATACTCAGTTTCATATGGAAAAAATTCTAGGATAGCTAAAACAATCCTGTACAATAAAAGAACTTCTGGAGGTATCACCATTCCTGATTTCAAGTGCTACTACAGAGCTATATTAATAAAAACATCATGGTATGCCATAAAAACAGACAGATGGATCAAGGGAATTGAACTGAAGACCCAGGCATAAATCCACACATCTATGGACACCCGATTTTTGACAAAGAAGCCAAAATTATACAATGGAAAAAAGAAAGCATCTTCAACAAATGGTGCTGGCATAACTGGACATCAGCACATAGAAGAATGCAAATGGATCCATATCTACCACCCTACATAAAACTCAAGTCCAAGTGGATCAAAGATCTTAACATAAATCCAATTACACCAAACCTGATAGAAGAGAAAGTGGGAAATAGCCTTGAACATGTTGGCACAAGAGACAACTTCCTGAACAGAACACTAGTAGCACAGACACTAAGAGTGACAATTAGTAAATGGGACCTCATGAAACTGAAAAGCTTCTGTAAGGCAAAGGACACTGTCAACAGGACAAAATGACAGCCTACAGAATGGGAAAAGATCTTCACAAATCCCACATCCAGTAGAGGGCTGATCTCCAAAATATATAAAGATCTAAAGAATCTAGATATCAAAAACCAAATATTCCAGTTTAAAAATCGGTATAGATCTGAACAGAGAATTCTCAACAGAAGACTCTCAAATGGCTGAGATACACTTAAAGAATTGTTCAACATCCTTAGGAATCAATGAAATGCGAATTAAAAGGACTCTGAGATTTCTATCTTACACCTCTCAGAATGGCTAAGATCAAAAACACAAATGACAGCTTAGGCAGGAGAGGATTTGGAGCAAGGGAAATACTCCTCTATTGTTGGTGAGAGTGCAAACTTATACAGCCACTTTGGAAATCATTATGGTGGTTTCTCAGAAAATTGGGAATGGATCTACCTCAAGACCCAGCCATATCACTTTTGGACATACAACCAAGGGATGCTCAATAATATCACAAGGACACTTGCCCAACTATATTCATAGCAGCTTTCTTTGTAATAGCTAGAACCTGGAAACAACCTAGATGCCTCTCAACTGAAGAATGGTTATAGAAAATGTGGTACATTACACAATGGAGAATTACTCAGCTGTTAAAAATAATGACATGAAAATTGAAGGCAAATGGATGGAACTAAGAAAAATCACCCTGAGTGAGGTAACCCAGACCCAGAAAGACAAAAATGGATGTACTCACTTAGAAGTAGACATTATATGTAAAGGAAAGGATAGCCATACTACAACCCACAGACCCAGAGAGGCTTGATTGGTGACTACTCCAATTGTCATTAGAGAGCTTTCCTCCAATAACTGGTGGAAACAGATGGAGAGACCCATAGTCAAGCACTGGGCATAGCTCGGGGAATCTTGCTGAGAGGGAAGAAGGAGTGTATGAGCTGGGGTGGGGGTGGGGGGTCAAGGACATCATAAGGAAACCATAGAAACAGCTAACCTGGGCTTATTGGGGCTCACAGAGTCTGGACTGACAGCTAGGGAATGTTCATGGAACCAACCTAGGCCCTCTACTTATGTGTGACAGTTGTGTTGCTTGGTCTACTTGTGGGACTCCTAGCAGTGGGAGCATGGCTGTCCCTAATGCTTTGACTGACCTTTGGGCCTTTTCCTCATACTGGGTCACCTTGCCCAGCCTTAGTACAAGGGGAGGAGCTTAGTCCTACTTTAACTTAATTGGCCATGCTTTGTTGAGACCCATGGAAAGCCCGCCCCTTTCTGAACAGAAATAGAGGAGGAGTGGATGGAGGGGAAGAAGGGAGGTGGGGGGAGGGAATGGGAGGAAAGGAAGGAGGGAAAACAGTAGTTGGGGTGTAAAATAAATGAATAAATTTAACTAATATAAAAAAGAAGACAATAAAATACTTTAAAATTGAGTGAATATATTTTCAACTTTTTAATATTGAAATTCAGGTTCATTTACAAGTTGTAAAATACATAGTAATTCATAAAATAAAAACTTAAAATTACCCTTTGAAAAAAAATAAATAAATACTTCCTTTTATAAGTTTCCTCGGTCGTGGTGTTTCATCACAAAAATAGAACAGTAACTCAGACACCCAGACCCTGACAGAATCTTTGCTACCCTCTGAAACTTCATAAGCTGGCCCTCACTGCCCCCAGTTCTCAGCGCTACTGATTGCTAAGCGTCACAAGAATGGCCCATTAAGCTCTGTCCACAGCACTCAATGACTTTTCTAGTCCAAAGTTTCAAATCTTTCACAAAATGATCAAAAGGCTTAAAAGCCACATGGTCAGGTTTGTCACCGTCAACCCTGCTTGTGTTATTACTTCGGTTATTCTTGGTTGCCCACCAAAACTAGATTATAAGACCTTACTGCTGGAACAAGAAATCTTGATATTGATTCTGTGTTAGCTACTGTTCATTTGCTGTGATAAAACATCCTGACAGAAAGAAAATGATGAAAGAAAGAGTTAGTTTGTGATTACAGCTCCAGAGGACAGAGTCCATCATGGCAAGGTGTCATGGCAACAGGCAGGGGAAGCATAGTTGTAGTTAACAGGAAGGTAACAGGGTGGTTACATTTCATCCACACACCTGGAGGTTTACGTTATTTGTTTACTTTTAATTCTTGTCAAGTTAGGGAATTTTTAGTCTTGAAAAAACCCAATCTCTTTATTGTCAGGTCCCCTTCCTCCCTGTGCCAATTCCTTTTCCAAAACTAGGAGTGTCCTGTGGAAGAGAGGCAGAATGTGGGGAAAGCCCAGTGTTCTGCACCAGGCATTTCACAGCCCCTTTCCTTGTCTTCTGACTTATATTTTTCCTGTCTCATCTTCTGCAGTGGTCCCTGAGCCTTAGGAGATACAATATAAATGCTTTGTTAGGAGCTGAGCCATCAACTGTCACTTATTTTCAGCACCCAGTGTAGCCACAGAGTCTCTGCATTTGCCAGCATTCACTGGAAAGAGAGGCTTCTCTGATTAAGACTGGGAACAGTGATTAATACATATTAAAAGTTAAAAGGCAATCTATGCTATGCACATTTAGTTAAATAACGGACTTAGGCCTCTACCCAGGACCTTTGTCCTCCCCCATCACGAAATTTTGAATAGTTTTATAGGACATGGATTCCCTCCTATGGAGTGAGCCTCAAGTCCAGCCAGAGAGCCATAGGTTACCCCCACAGGAGCTGTGCCATCATTGCTCAAGTGGACACTCTTGCCTGGAAGGTTGATATCATAGTTCATAGAGTTCTCAGCTGGGTAAGACCACTGATGGCTTTCCAGAAGGCTCCACCCAGAAGCCTGCATAGAGCACCTTTGAGCGCTATGAAAGTTAGCTAGTTGGGAAGAACCCAACTTGGTTCCAGCTTGATTTTTCTATTATGCAACCACAGTGTGTGGTGTCTTCAGCAGTAAGGTCTTATAATCTAGTTTTGGAGGGCAACCAAGAACAATGACGAAGTTTGTATTGTTTCAGGGACTCTGAAACCTCCTAGAGTAACAACTCATAAGATGGTATTGTGTGCCTGGCTGCTGGCTGTGTAGAGTATTTCCCTTTCAACTCTTTTTTTTTTTTTTTTTTTTGGTTTTTTGAGACAGGGTTTCTCTGTGTAGTTTTGGTTCGTGTCCTGGATCTCGCTCTGTAGACCAGGCTGGCCTTGAAATCACAGAGATCTGCCTGCTTCTGCCTCCTGAGTGCTGGGATTAAAGGCGTGCACCACCACTGCCTGGCTCTTTTCAACTCTTTTTTTTTTTTTAATGAATTATAATTTTTAGCTTAGTTGCAAGATAATAGGTTTCGGTATGACTTTTCATGTTCTTTTCTCACCCCACCTCCCTACACTGAGCACAATTACAGATTCAAAACTAGGCTGCACATCTGAGGAGGTATACAGTTTTTTGTCTTTCTGTGCCTGGGTTGATTCATTCACTCTTTGTTTCGTTTCTCGTTCCACTCATTCTGAAAATACCACGAATTTGCTTTTCTTTGCAGATGAACAGAGTCCCACTGTGTATTCATGCCCTGTTCTTGTTTTCCCTTCATCTGTTGATGGACAGTACACCATCCCTCACAGAGGATCAGATTTGGGACTTTGGATTTCTGGATTAGGGACACTCAGCTTGAATGTATCTTGAGATGTGTGAAGCAAAAGGATAGTCCAGAGAGCTTGCTGCCGTGATCTTCCCCGGGCTCCAAGGCTTTTTCTAGTCCACCTGCCTCGCTCTTCACTGCCTCCTGTGTGTCGTGTCTACAATTTAGGAGACTCAGAAGCACTTAGCAAGAGAAACAAGGGCAAGAAAATTGACTTCACCTTCCCAGAAGTGAAATTCTCTACCACTAACTCAATAGGAGAAAATCTGAATTTTCATTTTGAACTTCAAGAACAAAACTGTTTACTGGTTTTTATTTGTTTTGTGAATTGACTGCCACATCTTGTACCTATTTACATAAAGGTATTTGGGGGGGGGGATATTGCATTTTTGGTGAAAGAATTTGTTTTACCAACTAGTTTTAGATATATGTATAATAAATATTTTAATTCGTTAATCTCCAAAGGATGAGCTTGTGGACTAGTGAGACAGCTCAGTAGATAAAAATGTTTCCATGCAAATCTGATGACCTGAATGTAATACCCGGAACCCATGGTGGAAGGATAAGATGTCCTCGGACTTCCACACCCAGGCTGTAGCTTGTACACACTTGCGCTCACCCCCACCCACTGTGGTTTGAATGTTCTCATCAAAATTCAAGCAGAAATTGCATTCGCATTTAAGTTCTAAGTGGGGCCAGGCATATTGCTGGAATGTGATTGGGCCATGAGGGTGGATTTATGCACTATGATTAGTGAGTTATTACAGCAGTACCTTTGCTAAAACAGCAGCTTCTTCCTGGCTAGCTGCTTGGTCTCACCATGTTATACCCTTCATATTGTGCCATGCGGCACCACAAAGAACCAGATCCTGGTACCGTGCTCTTGGACTTTTATCTAGTCTGTGGTATTCAGTTATAACTGCAGAAAACTGACCCCAGCAAGCTCCTTAGGAGTTTTTCTAAGACTTTGAGACTGTAATTGACTATGACAGAACAAATGATTGACAGGACGAGATGGCAAACATCTTCAGTTTGGCAACCTCTGTGAAGACCACCTGATGATGATGATGGTGACGATGACAACAACAACCGTGATCATGAATGTCAGAGGGCGTGTCTATGATTCACCCAGAATGGTGGTATCCAATAGCGACAGATGAAGGAAGACCGGTGCTGCTCAGGAGCGTTGGTACAGCACAGGGAGGAAGAGGACCAGAGAACTACTGTTCATTAGAAACCAGGCTCCGTCATGGGATTCTTGGGTATTCAGTACTCAAAATCGTCACCTATTGTAGTAGAGGAGGAGAATCTAATACAATTTCTTCTGAACTCCATACTGTTCTTGGCCACCAAAAACTTAGATTTAGGTTGAATATAATTTAGAAAATTCAGAAAATGCAACATGACATTCTATTTTCTCCTTATGAACCTATGGCAGACTTTTCTGCCCTTTCCTTTCATATAAAGAACATGCATTTGGTTTTTGTTTGTTTGTTTGTTGTTTGGTTTCTTCAAGACAGGGTTTCTCTGTGTAGCCCTGGCTGTCCTGAAACTCACTCTGTAGACCAGGCTGCCTCCCAAATACAGGGAATAAAGGCATGTGCCACCACCACCACCTGTCAAACATGCATTTGTTTTAAAGGTAGGAAATAAAAATATCCTTATAAACACGATGACCCTTTATGAATTCACCAGTCTAATATTAAGTGGTAATTTTAGATATGCTCCTGATGAACAGAAGTTTAGAAATGCAGATTAGTTTAACAAACTTGTCAAAATTATACTAAAAGAATCTTCTAATCCTAAACAGCTAACAGCAATATTTCACCTAGATGGTTGAATAAGCACTCAACTTTCTGTTTGCCTGATTTTTCTATGGGTCTGTATTAGGTCATTTAAATGAGACTCATCTCAATTTCAGTTGAAGCGTAAAGGTAATCTAGCTTTGTTTGAGACCTAGACTCCCACACAGAAATTTCAAACTAGGTGCACTAAGAGTGCTGGACAACTTTACAATCCTTGGCTTATATCATGGTTATTAAGAAGCTGAGCTTAAAGCAGATTTGGGGAAATTTGTCTGAAAGCTTTGAACGAAATTAGAAAAAAACTTTCAGCAGTTGTTTGAAGGGCTGAATTGCAAAGAAACTGCATTCATGGTGTTTAATTGTCAGAGAAAGTCTGAGCACTGCCCATGGACTGGATGTGGCCTGGCAAATGGGGGAGGAGAGATGCAGGGTGTGTGTGTGTGTGTGTGTGTGTGTGTGTAGCTGGAGAATTTCTCTCCAGCTCCTGCAAAGTCCTGCCAGTCCCGGAGCCCACTTATAAAACAAACACACAGACTCTTACATTATTTACAAACTGTATGGCCGTGGCAGGCTTCTTGCTAACTGTTCTTATATCTTAAATTAACCCATTTCTATAAATCTATACCTTGCCACGTGGCTCGTGGCTTACCAGCATCTTCACATGCTGCTTGTCATGGCGGCAGCTGGCAATGTCTCTCCCATTCAGCCTTCCACTTCCCAGAATTCTCCTCTCTCCTTTTCCCACCTATACTTCCTGCCTGGCCACTGGCCAATCAGTGTTTTATTTATACAGAACGATATCCACAGCACTTCCCCTTTTCTTTTTTTTTTCAAAAAGGAAGGTTTTAACTTTCACATAGTAAAATTACAGATAACAAAACAATTACCAAGCAAGAATTATAGTTATAATATCTAGTCTATTTATTTTAACTAGTTTATTTGGCAAAATTAAAGAAGATGTCCTATCTATCTTATATTTGTGAGTCTAAGGTTTTATATCTAACTTATCTTTTATCATAACTAAGGAAAATTGTAACTATCTATCTTCAACTATATCAAAGACCCCAGAAGGATATACTATTACCTGAGAAATGGGAGAAGGATGCAAGCAACTTTCGGGAGTCTTGCAGGGTAGACAGAGACAGCTGGCAGCCTGGACAGTCATCCAAAATTCTCTTGTAAAGTTGGGGCATCTGTCTTCAGCCCACAGGCCTAGAGTCTCTCAGTCACTTTTTTTTTAGTGTCCTGTAGAATGTCTGGCAGTTTCGTCTGTGAAGCAGGAACTTGAAGGACTATTTTGTCAAGCAAAGTTCAGTGGTCACCTTTTTATGGGTCTTGTATGTCCAGTTGATAAAGCAGACCAGGCAAGAACAGTTTCTTGCCCAAATGGCTATTTTTGCCAAGGTGAAGATAAACTCCATACAGAGTGTCTTTGATGCCCATTCTCCTCTCTGAAGTAAATCAGTGCTGCCAGGAGCAGACATGTCTGTCCAAAAAGTCTAAATTTTTAAAATATTTTAAATGCCATATTCTGTAGGTCTTTGAAGTATTTGAAAATTACTTATCTATCTGAAATATATCTATAAAAAAAAAAAAAAAAAAAAAAAAAAAAAAAAAAAAAAAAAAAAAAAGTGTGTGAGAAGGGTAAATTATCCATTACAATTTTAAATGAGCTGTACGAACATAACACCTTAAACAAGAGTAGAAATATACACACAGTATAACAAAATTAACTTTAAGTTTGTATCAATAAACTAAAATCTATACCAATGTAAAACATTCTAAACAAGTTGCTCTTTAAAAGTAGGTTCATTAATCTACCCTTTCATCCTATCATATCTATATTGTGTGTGTGTGTGTGTGTGTGTGTGTGTGTGTGTGTGAGAGAGAGAGAGAGAGAGAGAGAGAGAGAGAGAGAGAGAGAGAGAGTGTTTTGTCAGGAAGGACCATCTAGGGACAGAGTCAGTATTTGCAACCTAACTCACTAAGTCCATGCCCATTCCCCTGACAAAATTTCTCAAAAGACTGCCCTGAGGTGGGGCCAGCATTCAAAACCGGACTCCTGAAGGGCCGGCTAGAGGTTTGACTAATATCTGAGACCTAGTCTCAGGCACCAGTGTCCAGGAGGATGACAGGCATCAGGGAGCCCTGGCAGGAATGTCTACAGACTCAAATTGAGGTTTCTTTTTCTGTTCTTCATTTCATTAATAAAAAGAAGTTAGAAACAGACCCAAGAGAAAGCTCAAGGACAATCATATCAGAGTTTGAGAGAAAACAATAGGGTAGGCAAGCTGTAAATCTCAGCA
>CABHPR010152832.1:0-20944 GCA_902168415.1 Peromyscus melanophrys
CACAATTTTTGTGATAGGTTTTACCCCAGCACAACTTGTTAAACACCTGCAGCAAAGTGAGGGATATAAAATTATCTTAAAAAAATCAATAGCCCCCTATAAAAATGATAAATGGGCTGAGAAAGAAATAAGGAAACAACGCCCTTCACAACAGCCACAAATAATATAAACTATCTTGGGGTAACTCTAACCAAGCAAGTGAAAGACACGAACAACAAGTACTTCAGGTTTTTGAAGAAAGAAGTTAGAGAATATATCAGAAGATGGAAAAACCTCCCATGCTCATGGATTGTTAGGATTAACACAGTAAAAATGGCTGCCTTTCAAAAGAAATCTCCAGATTTGACGCAATTACCATTAAAATTCCATCACAAGTCTTTACAGACCTTGAAAGAACAACACATAATATGGGGGAAAAATCCCAGGACATTTAAAACAATCCTGTACAATAAAACAACTTCCAGAGGTATTGCCATGCCTGATTTCAAGCTGTACCACAGAGCAATCGTAATAAAAACCACATGGTATTGGCATAAAAGCAGACAGGGTTATCAATGTAATTGACTCAAAGACCAAGATGCAATTCCACACACCTACAGACACTTGATTTTTGACAAAGAAGCCAAAATTATACAATGGAAAAATGAAAGCCCCTTCACCAAATGGTGCTAGTCTAATTGGATGTCAGCAGGTAGAAGAATGTAAAGAGATCCGTATCTATCACCCTGCACAAAACTCAAGCCCCAGTGGATCAAAAACCTTAACATAAAACCAGATACACTGAACCTGATAGAAAAGAAAGTGGGGAATTGCCTTGAACACATTGGCACAGGAGACAATTTCCTGAATAGAACCAATTGAGCAGATACTAAAATCTGTAATTAATAAAAGGGATCTCATGAAACTGAAAAGTTTGTCTAAGGCAAAGGACACCATCAAAAGGCCAAAATGATAGTCTACAGAATGGAAAATACCTTCACCAACCCCAGATCTGACAGAGGACTAATATCTAAAATATATAAAGAACTCAAGAAACCAGACGTCAAAAAACAAAACAAAACAAAACAAAATAATCTAATTAAAATGGGGGTACAGATATAAACAGAGAATTCTCAACAGAAGAATCTCAAATGGCTGAGAAACACTTAAGGAGAGACATTCAACATTTTTAGCCATCAGGGAAATGAAAATCAAAATGACTCAGATTCCATCTTATACCTATCAGAATGGCTGAGATAAAAAACACAAGTGAAAAGCCCATGCTGGCAAGGTTGTGGAGCAAGGAGAACACTTTTCCATTGCTGGTGGGAATTCAAACTTGTACAGCTATTTTGGAAATCAATACAGTGGTTTCTCAGAAAATTGAAACTCAATCTACCTCAATACCCAGCTATACCACTTTTGGGTGTATACTGAAAGGATCCTATGCTCTATCACAAGGGCACTTGCTCAACTGTGTTCACAGCAGCTTTATTTGTGGAAAGAGCCTAGATACTTCTCAACCAAAGAATGGATAAAGAAAAGGTGGTATATTTACAAAATGAAGTATTACTTAGCTGTTAAAAACAATGACATCAGGAAATTCAAAGGCAAATAGATGGAACTAGAAAAGATCATCCTGAGTGAGGTAACTCAGACCCAGAAAGACAAACATGGTATATACTCACTTAAACATGGAGATTAGCTGTAAAGGATAACCATGTTACAATCCATAGACTTAGAGAGACTAAGTAACAAGAAAGGTTCAAGGAGACACACATGAATCTGACCATGAAGGGGAAATAGAATAGACATCACTGGTGGATGGGGAATGCTCTAGATGGAGGTGGGATGGAGATGGGAACAGGCAGGATCATGTTGGGGAAGGATGGAAAGAGAGAGTACTGAGAGATACAATCTGAATTGGGGGAACATCTCTGGGAAGAGCTAGAAACCTAGTGCAATGGAAACTCTTAGGAATCTGTGAGGGTGACCCTAGCTAAGACTCCTAGCAATGGGAGATATGGAGCCTTAACTGTCCCTATCCTGTACCCAGGCAAGATTTCCATTTGGAGTATAGTTGGAAGTTTTCCTATGTCCTGGTTGGCCAGAGGTAGGGACAAATCTCTCTCATTCATGTCCCCCAATTAAGCACACAGAGGCTTATATTAATTATAACTGCTCAGCCATTAGCTCAGGCTTGTTACTGACTAGCTCATACACTTAAATAATTAACCCATAATTCTTATTTATGTTTAGCCATGTGGCTTGGTACCTTTTCTCAGTTCTGCCTTGTCATCTTGCTTCCTCTGTGTTTGGCTGGGAACTCCTGAATCTGCCCTTCCTCTTCCCAGAATTCTCCTTGTCTGCTCAGTCTGCCTCTATTTTCCTGCCTGGCTACTGACCAATCAGCGTTTTATTAAACCAGTGTCTGAGGGCATTATTCTACAGCAATAGAGGTATTGTGACACCAACTTAACCACAAAACCTTTGGCCTACAATTTGTCCTGCCTACAAGTGGACATCGTATAGAAATGTCCATGTTGTTTACATGGCCTTTATTGAAAGACTAATAATATTCCAGCAGCACTTCATCCTTCATGCACATAGCAATAAGCGTAAGTCAGAGAACACTGAGGATACACTTTTAGAGGAGAGTAATCTGCTGGCACAGTATGATGATCAAAAATGAAGACAAAGGTGCACACCTTTAATTCCTGCACTGGGGAGGCAGAGCCAGGTGGATATCTGTCAGTTCGAGGCCATCCTGGTCTACAGAGTGAGATCCAGGACAAGCACCAAAACTACACAGAGAAACCCAGTCTCAAAAAACCAAAAAAATAAAAAATGAAGACAAAGGAAACAGAATAATCTTCACAAAAGCATGAAAGTGATACATTTGGGATGGAGAAAACTTTAGTTGATCCACACTTAACAATTCATGGTGTGTTCTTAGTTCAGTGGTAGGTGTCTTTCAAGATAGAAATTTCAGGGGTGTTTTTCTGATGTTTCACTTCAATTATACTCCAGCTCTGATCTCTCCCCTCCTCATTAAACTTCCAAACCACACAACACATAGTTGTCAGTCTTCTGATTCTCCTTCCAGAGAATTGTCATTCCTTCTCAAAGATATACATCTGAGCCCACATTCCTTCTTTAATCTAGGATCTACTAATTTGACTTTGAAGTTGAATTTTTCCTCATTCAATTTTGGCACTTTAAGGCAAATATTTGGCCACATTCAAACTACTCATTTATTTCCAGTATACACTTACTTTATTAAATTAAAGCTACTCTAGGTCTAGATTACTGCTTTTATTTTAGGGAGTGAAGCTATCTCTCGTGGTATCATGTTGATGGCATTATGCCCACCTAGTTCAGGCAGAAGACTGTCAGTGGAAGGTTTCAGTGGTTGTGTGTTGCTTATTGCCTGGTACATCTGTGAATGTGTAACACACCCAAACAGAAATAAACATTGATAATTAACAACCTTGTGTTGCTTATTTATTTTACCTACACTAAATAAATCAAATTTGCTTATAAGAATATTCAATGAAATTCTTTGTTTCATATTTCATTAAAATAAAAAGTATCAAAGGGCCTTACAACATAAATTCTGCACATACTGATTAGCAGTTAAACATGATTCTCTCTTTCCTGATCAACTCTTCTGCTTGATGAACATTATATCTATAAAGAAGAATTTTAAAAGGAGCATGGAATAACTGTGGCTTAATAAAGATTAGCAATGAATTACTCTGATGAAGTAAAATGACTTGAAAGTAAAAGTGCAAAGAGGTGTGTAGATAATGTTGGACAGTCAGAAGATATCAAAAGATATTATAAATTATCTATGATAATATAAGGTGGTAATAATAAGGTGACTTCCTGTAAATATTTATTGAACAACACTGTGATTGTGGTGATACTGTGTTTCCCAATTTATTGTACACCCTAATAAATTTATATGGGGTCAGAGAACAGAACAGCCACTAGATAGACATAGAGGCCAGAAAATGGTGGCACACACCTTTAATCCTATCACTTGGGAGGCAAAGATCTGTGTGGATCTCTGTGAGTTCAGGTCACACTAGGAACAGAGCCAAGTGTGGTGGCACACACCTTCAATCCCAGCACTTGAGATCTCATGTCTTTGCTTGGGAAAGACACACGCCTTTAATCCCAGGTTGTGATGGCAGGAAGCAGAAAGGTATATAAGGCGTGAGGACCTGGAACTAGAGGCTTTTTAAGCTTTTAGCTTTTAGCAGCAGTTCAGCTGAGATCCATTCAGATGAGGACTCAGATGCTTTCAGTTTGAGGAATCAAGATCAGCTCAGAAGTTGGTGAGGTGAGGTGAGGTTAGCTGTGGTTTGTTCTGCTTCTCTGATCTTTCAGCATTTACCCCAATACCTGGCTCTGGCTTTGTTTTTATTAATAAGACCTTTTAAGATTCGTGTTACATTGTGATCTATAATGAACTGAAATTTCCATTTAATGAGGAAGTTTAGTTTAAATTCAACACAAAAATAATTTCAGTTGCATATACATTTATTAAAAATAGATTAAAATTACTCACCTTTTTTATAATGGAATGCCTACTATGTGTTAAATACTATGTTTTTTCTATTATTCATGATTATAATGAAAATTATTTATAAATCAAGATCAAAAGGTTGATTTGATTATGTATTGAAATCACAGAAAATAATTATTGATCTATTTTATTTAACATACTCATGTTTAGTACTTGCTATGTGCCAACCTCTGTTTTAACAATGCTAACTTTATAAATATTTTCAGTTATCCTTTGAATTTTATATGTATATCCTAAATAGTGAAAATCTAAAAAATTCCAGGGAAAAGTTTATCCAAATATACTAATTTTTTAAATTTTATTTTATAATTTAATTTAATTTTACATATCAGCCACGGATTCCCTTGTTCTCCCCCCTCCCGCCTCCCCCCTCCACCTTCCCCCCCAGCCCACCCCCGATTCCTATTTCCTCCATGGCAAAGACTCCCCTGAGGATTGAGTTCATCTTGGTAGATTCAGTCCAGGCAAGTCCAGTCCCCTCCTCCCAGGCTGAGCCAAGTGTCCCTGTATAAGCCCCAGGTTCCAAACAGCCAGCACATGCACTGAGGACAGGACCTGGTCCCACATGCCTGGATGCCTCTCAAACAGATCAAGCTAATCAACTGTCTCACTTATCCAGAGGGTCTGATCCAGTTGGGGGCTCCTCAGCTATTGGTTCATAGTTCATGTGTTTCCATTCGTTTGGCTATTTGTCCCTGTGCTTTTTCCAACCTTGGTCTCAACAATTCTTGCTCAAACAAACCCCCCTCTTCCTCGCCAATTGGACTCCTGGAGCTCCACCTGGGGCCTGACCCTGGATCTCTGCATCAGGTTCCTCCACAATAGACTACTGGCAATGGTCGAGAGACAGCCCGAACTGACCTACTCTGGTGATAGGATGGCCAAAGACCCTAATTGTTGTGCTAGAAACCACATCCAATGACTGAGCAAACATATTAATTTTATCTAGTTATAAAAAAATGATCAACTGTTATAGTAGTTGATACAGTGGGATTTATCTATGAATCTCTCCTCACAAAAAGCTTGCAGAAATGATTCACATACTAATTGGTTAAGGCATATATAGTATTATACAATTGTCATATTATACAATTGTCATATACAATTATTGCATTCCAGAATTTGAATGTTATTTCCTTATTCAAGGAATATATACTGTTGAAAATATGCTGGATCAAAGAATTCAAATAAATAGAAAGAAGGAGCTAGAGAGATGACTCAGTGGTTTAGAGCACTTGATGCTCTTGCAGAGGAGCCTGGTTTGTGTCCCAGCACCCACATGGTGGTTCACAACTGCCTGCCCTACCTTCTAGGATATCTGATGCCCTCTTCTGACCCTCACATACACCAGGCAAGCACAAAGAACACATACACACAAGATGATCACACATACACATAAAATAAAAATGAATAAACAGCTCTTTAAAAGCGGAAATCATGAACTCAATGTAAAATGATAGAAAAGGGAACAAAATTCAACAATACTAAAAAGGAAAAAAGGTAACTACTGGTATAAAATATGTGGTAGCCCATAAAAAGCAAATGCTGTGAGCAGTGTAAAAGCCTGGGATGCGCTGTGTAAGAATAAGACGGAGGGGGCATTTTTGTAGAATGTGTACCACCCTTATGTGACTGGAAGATCTTACTAACAAACAGGCCAAACGGGTGTAGAAATATGGATGGACATCAGCTGGACTGAGCTTCACCTGGGCAAAGTAAGTGATGTGTTAACCTTTGTTAAGGGAAAATCATTTGCTAAACTGTCAAGAAAATGCAGCTCTCCAGTAAAAGGAAACTTTGTCTACTAGTTTCCAGGGGCAAAGTAGTCTACCAGATCTCCATTTTTGGTTTGGTTTGCTGTTTCTGAACTTTGATTGCCGTAAAAACTAGAAGCATCTTTCATCTCCAGCTGGCAAGGAAGCTATATCCCATTTTCCAAGTTGGATTGCTATAATCCTCCTTAATGAGTCTACCACAGCTTACTCTCCACAGCCTCCAACTGGATCAGAAAATAAGCGGTAGCCAAATAAACAGCAGAACACCATGGTCTCTTCATCTTGATGCGATGTTTTTTCCCTTAGTAGCTACTTATTCTCTGTTCTATTAAAATGTATTTTGAAAAATTAAATAAATAATGAACTTTGAAAAAATATAAATGTTAATCTATCAGAATGAAAATACCAACTCCACTCTCAGAGGGAAAAAGTACAGAAAACCCCATACTATATTAATAAGGAGCAGAATAATAATAACAATAAATAATAATAATAATGCAACATAACAAGGAAATTCCACTCATACTTTACAGGAAATATCACTCAATATCATCTCATAATAAATCAACATTTATTGGTCTCCAATATTAAGACCACTGATAAATAAATTATTGAAGGAGGAAGTGGTGAGTGACTCAGCTAGCTGGATTACTCTGAAATGTAACATCTGCTGCTTGCTCTTTTAACAATAACATATGAGTGAAAAGTGTTTTCCTATGCTTTCACAGATGTTGTTAACCTTGCATTCCACACAAGCAAATCTGGAATTAACAACAATCCAGAAATGGACTGAAAATATCGTCTGACTAAATATCTCATGAAAATCTAGTAAAAGCAGATAGCCTTCGCTTCATTTTAGGAAAAAAAAAAAAACAACATTAAGATGTTTTGTTTTAGTTCATCACAATGGACTATTTCCATGTCGTTAATGACATTAGAAGAAGGAAAACCACACAATCAGCTCATGTAATTGTATTTATCCGTTATTAGGTGATCAATGTAAGCGACTGTTGTTCTGAGAAAGGAAGTCAGACATAACAGATGACAGCTGGACATTGATTTGGACATGGAATGCTGTCTTGGAGCAGTACAGGGCATGACTTTGGAATTTTCAAGGACTTTCTATTCATTTTTTTTCATATTCAGTCCAAAATTATGTAGCAATGGTGAGTATTTGTGGTGTTTTGAAACAACAAGGAAGCAAGTCAATAAGGAGTGTTTTCACATTTTTTTTTCTTTTACACAGTAGTTTTACAAAACTACTGGGTGTGGTAGCTTTTCATGCCTATTATCATAGCACTGATGAGGCTGCACGGGGCAGATTGCCCTGAGTTCTAGGACAACCTGGACTAAAACGTGAGACTCTGAGTGGTGGTAGATCTTGGTAATCAAGTTGACTGAGTCTGGACTCAATGAAAAGGCAAGCTTCTAAGTACTCCTGTGAGGGACTTTTCTTGACCAGGATATTTGAAGTGGGAAGATCCACCCTAAACACGGGCTTCACCTTCTGGTCGCAGCCCAGATGAATGGACTTGGAAGAAGAAGGCTTTGCTTTCTGGTTGTTTGCCCTAACTCTGTTGGCAGGTTCCTCTAACTTGTGACTTGTGGCTACCACTACTGCATTTCTTCATCACTATTAGAACCAGCTTCTTCTGCCTGTCAACACAGACTGAAGCTAGCAGCTCTCGGAACAGATGGGGACTGCTGAAACATTCAGCCTCCTGGTAAACAACTACTAAGGTGATTGATCGATCGATTGATTGATTGATTGACTCTGTAGTATGAGACAGCCATTGTTGGACTACCCAAAACACAGTCTGTAAACTAATCTAATAAATTATCATTATGTGTAGAATATACGTATATTACAGATATTTCAATATATGTAAATATAGTATATCTCAGATAAACATGGCTGGTGAGACGACTCAGCAGGTAAAGGTGTTTTTTGCTAAGTATGACAACTTGAACTTGATACCCAGGACCCACTTAGTGGTAGGAGAGAACCAAATATTGCTGTAAGGTGTCCTCTGACTGAGGTGTGCATGCCCCCAACAAATGAATAAATTTAATAAAAACAACTGTTTTTGGGAGAGAGGCAGAGGAGATGCCATCCCATCATCCAGGGAGCAGCATGTAATGACACACAGGTAAAGCCACAGAACACATGGTGACATATAAATTAATAGAAATGAACTGAGTTTAGTTAAAAGAGCTAGCTAGCAAGAAAATTGAGCCATAGGCCATGGCCATGCAATTCATAATTGATATAAGCCTCTGTGTGTTTATTTATTTGGGTCTGAGCAGCTACAGGACCAGGCAGACACAGGAAAACTTCCAGCTACAAACAACAAAAACAGAAAAAGACAGAAAAAAAAAACTTTACCTTTACAGTATTATCTTTCCCCATTATTTAAATCATGGACCAAATTCCATACAGCTCAAGCTATTTATTAAGACAAAATAAGACAATATTTTAAATTGCTTTGAATTCAAACAGGACCAAAACACTACTAGCTAAAATTTAACATAGTTCTCAGACATACCTTTGGCAAAAAAACAAAGCTATAGTGTTAGCTCACAACCTTCATCTTTTGAAGTTTTAAATTTGCTCATGCAAACATAACACATTAGCTTCAACAAAGCTATATAGACACATCTTGAATCTTTTAAAAGTTTTAATAATTTTCTAAGTTTTTCATGATTAATGACAGTATTCTAGTAGCAAAATATAAATCTCTTGCTTTGTTTTATTTTGTGTGTGATAAATTTACTAGCTTGTTTCCATTTGGGTTATTATCACCAATTTTAAAGCTGATCATTGATAAGACAAGACTGTGTCTTTGAAAGCTACATAGATACTATTATGGTAATGCCTCATCTCATAGTTAATAGGTATAAATGGATTAGATAAACTATTTTAAGAAAGGGAGGGGGAGGAAGGGGGAGGAAAAGAGAAGGAAGGAAGGAAGAAAGAAAGATAACATCAGAGCATTATAAATACTTTTTGAAAAACAATCAAATGATTCTATATATTGAAAGATCCAATGATCTGCCAGCGTTTGTGTGTAGATTAAAGACATGAATTGGAGGTAGGTACATCACAGTTTGATTCAACATTTGCAGTGTTTTGGTAACCAAGAATTGAAGGTCCTTTCATGTTTGGCAATTCTATATTTCATGAATCTTGGTAGCAATGCTAAAAGTTCACCTAACTTCAGAGATCCTGAGAATTCTGGTTCCCCAAGTTAGTGACCATTTGACAGCGGCTCCACAAGCACAGATGGTCAGTCTGTTCTAACATTGGATCATGGATCTGTCTCTCTTTCTCTCTGCCCAGTAAATGCTGTACCAGTTTCTGAAAGACAAACCTCCCCATGCAGAAGTTTCTGTGATTTGTTTTTCAGTTGGAAGCTCACATTCCTTGGATCTTTGTGGGAATTCTTTGAGGCCTGGGTAAAGGCTGGGATCCTCTGAAACGTTCAGACAGACATGGAAACAAGCTCAACCTTGGTTGTGATAATGTGGGAACTGCCAAAAACCAGTTTGACTAATCTCTTAAATAGTGCCTTCAATAGCCTTGATTTAAAGAGCCACTAGCCTTTTTTTTTTTTTTGACATTTTCTCTGCTGGCCAGTGATTCCTATTATAGACCTCGGATTATGCTTGTTTAATAGTATTCAGTGGCAAAAATAAAAAATATCAGACGAGGGAATTATAGTTATCAATATTCACTTTCTGATTTTTACTGGGATTTGCTGTCTAGTTAGACTTTTCTACAGTTTTTTTTTTTTTTTGGTTTTTCAGACAGGGTTTCTCTGTGTACCTTTGAGCCTTTCCTGGAGCTCACTTGGTAGCCCAGGCTGGCCTCGAACTCACAGGGATCTGCCTGCCTCTGCCTCCCGAGTGCTGGGATTAAAGGCGTGTGCCACCAACGCCCGGCGACTTTTCTACAGTTTTTATAAACATAGAATATCTTTACTGCAGAAAGATGTTTCAAATTGAATCAATTGTAAATTGCAATTGACAGTATTCTGACATTGATTATGTTTCAGAAACCACAAAGCTGTGGTTTACCTTCTTTGACACCAAAGTTTTTAGTTCTTGCCTATTGGTAAGAATTTATGAATGGGTTGTGTTCACTTACATTTTGAGTATTGTAGAAGATTCAGTGCTGCAGCTTTACCAGAATTTAAACACCTCAGTCTTTTGTATTTTAAGCTTTCTGGTGAGAGTGTAGAACTGTCACCTTGTAATTTTAATTTATATATTTTTAATGACTTATGAGGCTAAGCTCACTGAATATGTTTATTAGCCATTTAGAAAACCACACTTGGAAAGTGCATGTTCATTTATTTACCTATTTTAAAATGCCAAGTAGGAAAACCCTTTTTGTGCTGGACATGTTTCATATCGACTACAAATATAGCATGGAATTTTGTACTATAAAGATTACTTTGATAAATACAATTTTATAATATTATTTTAATAAATCTTTTTAAAAGATGTTAGGTTTGATATTCTTATTATTTAAAAAATTATTGATCCTAAGGTCTTGAAGATAATATTTCTCAGTTTATCTGCAGTTGATGTCATATAGGAGATGCAGATGCCTTTTATTCTATATCCAGTTGTCCCAGTACTTTTTTAGTTTAAAACAAAAAAAAAAAAAAATTCTATTACTTCCCATTGTCATCTCTGCCATAAGTCAGATGTTTTATATGGATTTTATATTTCGATATATTGACACATTAGTGTCAACATCATGATGTCCTCATTGTAGATTATCTTAATAAATCTTTCACTTGCTGGGCCTCCACTTTTGTTTAATCAGATTGCATTTGAATTTAAACTTGCACATCAGAATCACCTCAATCTTTGACTATACTAGAGTGATGAGGATCATCTTAGATCAATCTTTGTAGCTGGAAGTTTCTCCGGTCCTGCCAGGCCCCCACAGTACCGTGGCCTGCTTATAAAAAAATCACTCAGAAGCTTATATTAATTATAACTGCTTAGCCATTAGCAAAGGCTTATTACTGACTAGCTCTTATACTTAAATTAACCCATAATTCTTATCTATGTTTAGCCACGTGGGTTGGTACTTTTTCTCAGTTCTGCCTTGTCATCTTGCTTCCTCTGTGTCTGGCTGGTGACTCCTGACTCAGTCTTCCTCTTCCCAGAATTCTCCTTGTCTGCCTACCCCGCCTATAATTCCTGCCTGGCTACTGGCCAATCAGAGTTTTATTTATCAACCAATCAGAGCAAGACATATTCACAACATACAGGATGATGTCTCACAGCACTTCCCCTTTTCTGTTTTGTTATATGTAATTTTAATAGGTTGAGACAGAGAAGGGGAAGTGATGGGGGAATATCTTTCTGTATGCTGTGAATATGTGTTGCTCTAGTTGGTTGATAAATAAAGCTGTTTGGTCAATGGCAAGGCAGCTTAGAGGCAAGTGGGAAATTCAAAGAGAGAGTGACAGGAAGAGGAAGGCTGATCAGGAGACTCCAGCCCACCGTCCAGGGAGCAGCATGGAATGGCACACAGGTAAAGCCACGGAACATGTGGCAATATAGAGATTAACAGAAATGGGCTGAGTTTAAATGTAAGTCAGTGGTAGGACTGAGCTAATGGCTTAGCAGTTTTAATTAATATAAGCCACTGAGTATTTACTTGGGGGACGCGAGTGGGAAAGATTTGTCCTGACCACCAGCAGGCCAGGACACAGAAAAACTTTCAGCTCCAAATCTCCATTAAAATGAGTATCTTTAATGTTAACATTAGAATGTTGAATTGCAGGTTTCCTCAATAATTCTATACTTATTATATAAAATACACTTTTGGGGGTTGTTTTGGTGTATTTGTTGTTTACTGAAATTAAAGTCATATTTTTTTGTTTTCTAATGACTGTTCTCAATGGATAGTAATACAACTTATTTTCATAGTATTCTACAGTCTAGTGTTCTTGTTAGATTTTATCTTGCATATATGAGTAAACATTTACTGAACATATAGAATTTCCTTACTTTGTGGATAGTAAGCAATAGCTCAATATAAAAGGAAGTAAGAAACAAGAAAGGATGGTAGAAGACTTACTTTAAAGTCATTGTAATCTGGACGGGGCCAATGCAAGGGACTATCTGACAAGTTACTGTCAGATTCTTCATATCAATACATCTCGAATTTGATAAGCCAATAAAGCACCAGGTGATAATATTAAAACATAAATTCATATCAATGGATTAGAAATAAGACCCACCAATCTCTATCAGTGGGTCACATGCTTACAAAACCACATGATATACAAGAATACGTGAGTAAAAAATTATGTATTTTGCAAAGTAGGTGCTTATGCTACTTACAAATTAGCACAAATGTCATTGTTTTCTTTTATTAAACTGGAATTTCATTCAGTTGCTGTAGATATTTGTTACCGTTTTATTGGGTACACAACAAAGATACCATTAACACAGACAACAATGCTTGCCAGTTGTTGATGAACACTGTTGGTTGGAGTATTTCTTTCAATACTCATAGCACAGAAAATAGTTGTGATGATTAATCTGGATTATAATCTTGATGGGATGGAGAATCATCTAAGCAACAAGTCACTGGACATAGTTGTAAAAGTTTGCCTATATTAGATTAATTGAGGTGGAAACATCATTCCATGGACTGAAGACCCAGATTCAATAAATGGAAGAAAGTAAGTTAAGCATTCATGACTTTCTGCTTCCTTACTGCAAATGCCATGTGACCAGTAGACTCTAGGTCCAGCATCAAGCCTTCTTTGTCATGATGAACTATGGTTTTTTTTTTCAACTATAAGCACAAAGAAATCCTTCTGATAGTTTCATCAGATATTTTATCACAGCAGTAAGAACAGGAACTAATGGTGTTAGTTAATGTTCATATTGGTCATCAACTTGGCAGACTCTAGGGTCACCTAGGTGATAAGCCTCAATGCATGACTGTTGGAAATTTTCTAGATCAGCTGAGTTTCTGGGCACATCTGTGACAAATTGTGTTGCTTAACTTAATGGAGATGGGAAGACGTACCTTAACTGTGGGAAGTATCATTTCTTAGGCTTGTGTGACAATACAAAAAAAGAATCAAGCTGAGCATCAGCAATAATCATTCTCTGCCTCTTAAACTATGAGCCAAAACAGACTTTTTCTCCCTTAAGTTGTTTTTGTTAGAGTATTTTGTCACAGTAATAGGAAAAGGAACAACATACCACCTTTCCTCTATACTCAGGACACTAAATAAAATTAGACTGATATAATTGTTCAATGTTGAGCCAAAGCAAATCACATCATAGGTTTATTGTGATGTATGTATTGTTCAACCAATCTATTTCAGTGGCATCATTTTTCATTGTTTTCTAAAATAATAGAAAAATGATGCATAAATTAAACTCCTTTAACCTAAACTCTGCACATCCATACCCTTTCTATACTATACCCAGGATTCAAAGACAGCGCATTTTCTATCCTGCATGGCACCTTTTAGATTAATAAGAAAAGAAGTGAACTGGCAAGGAAATGCTTCACTCATGTGTTACAGTGATTTGGGATTGAGACTATCCATCAATTTCACTTCTCTCTCTCTCTCTCTCTCTCTCTCTCTCTCTCTCTCTCTCTCTCTCTCTCTCTGTTTTTTTCCGGAGCTGAGGACAGAAGCCAGGGCCTTGCGCTTGCTAGGCAGCGCTCTACCACTGAGCTAAATCCCCAATCCCCTCACTTCACTCTCATTTTGGTTCTAAAATTGCATTTCTTGCTAATTATAACTGTATATACACTCATATTTTACTGAAAAAGTCCATCAACAAAAGTAGATAATAGCAAATGGATTATAATTTTTTATGGCCCTGCATGGAAACAGTACACAAAGTTTGTTATAAAACAAAAAGGAACTTTAAGCAGGTGTCTACATGCTCAATATACATTTCAGTGTTGTAAAAATACAGCAGAAATGAAGAATTATTTGATTTACTCAGCAGTTCCTTCTACACATTTGAAAATATGAAAAGCGATTTGGATGTCCTTAGGACACAGGCAATTAATTTTTGAATCATTTAGCTACAAAGTTGTTTTTGATCGTTACAAGAATAGTTTAAATATCTAAATAATAATGCCAGCTAATGTGTGCCCAGGACACATGAGATACCTTATATACAAATATTTTAGATGAATTCTCTCAATTAAAAAATGAGTGAAAACTTAAAATTTTATCTTATTTTTTAAAAGCCAAAGCAATGTATAGCAACGTTGGAATCCAGCCAGGATGATCTTAATCTAAAATTAATAAGTGCTTTCTTTTACCCTATTCTCATGCAATCAGGATTGTTCTAAGCACAGGCTTTTAAACTCTACTACTTAAAAAGTAACACAAGAGATGGAGAATGACTTAATAAAACTGCTTACCACCACAGCTGACTACCTATATTTAATCCCTGGAGCCCACATACAGGAAAGAGAGAAATGACTTTTTAAAGTGATCCTCTGACATCCACATGTGCACTGGTACAGGCATGTAAACACACACACACACACACACACACACACACACACACACACACACACACTAATAACTGTAATTTTTTAATTTAAAAAGCCTAAACATGAGCTAGTTGAAATTTTCTTTTGTTTCTAGCATCCTGAAATTAGTATTTATGCATTAGTTTGTTTTCATCCATCATATCTTGGAGATACCTTTTAGTGCTATAACTACTCATAATATCTATGCTTTAAATTTTCCACCAATGTGGTCTTTTGTAATGTAGTTAATCATAAGTGTGAGTGAGACCTAGTCATTGGCGGCTCAATTTTGTGATGACAAGGTAAAATCTGCCACAAAATTTCTACAGGGGCAATAGAAACTGGATGTGATGCCCACACAGTATGAACAGCTGTTGGCTAGACTTTTGATTTTTTCATTTTTTTAAAGAGATCAGGGAAAGTAGTCTCAGAAGGAAGGCCCAGGACTGTGTAAGTTTTCCTTTTCATCAGTTCTTTATACTCCAGACAGAGTAGGAAATTATGTGGGCTATTCACACCTGGGTTTAAAAAGAAAAACATATCTACCTTCATAAGGGTGTCTCATTATATTTCATACAATTTGGAAAATGTCTTTACCTTTTAGGAGACTATATTAGAGTAAAATGGTAAGGCTGGAGTATTCAGAGGTACTTAGTGCTTTCAACAACTTTAAGTTGTCCCACAAAATAGATAATTAATCAAACTGAATCAATTTCAATAAACTGGCCTAAAAGGAAAATTCATTTTTATAGTCAATGCATAGATCAATTTTAGCCAGACTTTCTAGATGAGGTCTTATATTTTCTTCTCGTAGCTATCAAATATTTTTAATTCCCATATAATTTTAGCATACTACTTACTGAATCAAATACACTTATTGAAACTAAAATTAATAATATTAAGCTAAAATTGATATATTTGTAGTTTACAAAATTATACTATCAAACCATAATATCCTTCTACTTCAAAAGCAGCATCTAGTATGTAAGTTATTTAGTTATTTAATGAGATTATTCCCTAGTGTTTCAAAGAACTATAGTATTTCAAAAAACTAAACTTACATGGCTAAGGGTTTTTGAAGTGTTAGTAGTCTACTATGATTCTTTAATTTTTAAGACTTATTCACATATATACATACATACAAACACATGTACACACAACTTGAGTTTATATGCATTAAGTGTTTAGGAACCCACAGTGCTCAGAAGAGGGCGCTGGATACCCTGGACTGGAGTTACAGGCGGTTGTGAGTCACCAAGTGGGCCCTGGGAACAGAATCTTGATTCTTTGCAAGAGTAGATGTAAGTAAAACTACTGAGCCACCTCTCCAGCTCCAATAATGTTTCATATATTAAGTCACCTTTGTCTCTTTTAATCTTACTTTCAGAGCTTACCAAAATATCAAAAGTAATTCTAAATGTATGTGAATCTAATTGCTAAACAAAGTCAGGTTAAGGGTTAATCATCAATGAGAATAGCAGAGTTGATCTGGAATATCCATGATAGTTGCGTACAGATAGAACAAAAGTCAGGAATGAATTCACATTCCTGAAATTAGAAGATTTCTGAGAGAAGCAGAATAGAACTGATCCAAATAAAAACTGGGACAAAGAAAAGCCTGACTCAGGATGTCCAAGTGGAGTCCTAGTGGGGGCCCAGCATCAAATGTGTATTGGAGACCAGGGACCTCAAACCAGACCAATGACTCTTTGCAATGAACACTTGCAAGTAGAGATGTATGAACCAAGGGTGTACAGCGTGACTTGTCAGGACGCACTGCTGCTTCCGTGATGAGATTCTAATTTCCCTCCCTTTTTAATTCTTTTTTATTTTTCTCGTTTTATTCTCTTCATTTTTTCCTCTTGAATTTTGTTTTATTGGGGAGGGGTACAGAGGCAGAGGTTGGATGCAAAAGGATGGGGAATGAATGGGATCAAGATATATGATGTAAAAAACACACATAGAATAAATACATTTTATTAAAAATTAAAAACCAAACTGCCTCAGGAAGGTCTGGGTCACAGAGACTGGAAGAGAAACCCAAGAGCCAAAAAAGAAAAAAAATTAGAATCAAGTAAACTATAAAAAATTCTAAGTAGACTATTCTCAACCTGTGGATCATAATCCCTTTGGGGCCACAGGGATCATGTATCAGATATCCTACATATCAGATATTTACATTACGATTCACAGCAGCAGCAAAATTACATTATGAAGTAGCAATGAAATAATTTTATGGATGGGGTCAATTCAACATGAGGAACTTATTAAAGGGTCACAGCATTGGGAAGGTTGAGAACCACTGGGCTAAATAAAGACTGCATGCAACTGAAGTGACCAAAACTTGTAAACAATTTAGTATTTACAGTACTCAGAGTAGGGGTTTAGGGTGGAATAATTTAAGGGACTACTAGTAGAACTGAGGCCTTTTGAGATAGGGCCCACCTCCTCAGACTTATGGGAAAAACAGAGAAAGCCACAGCATGAGGAGCAGAGGCATGAACCTCAAATAGGAGACAGGCATATTCTCATCATAGCTAGTAAAGCAGCATGCTGGAATTTAAGACAGGAAACAGGCATGCATGAAACTTGCTCTCTAGACTTAATGTAAGTCTTTAAGACAACACTCCACATGGGCTTCCCACAACAGAGGCTGTGCATCTCCTCAGAGGCCTGCTGACACTCAGCTCCCAGTGGAGTTGGCTCTGCCTTCCTTCATCTGGCACATCTCTTAGCTTTGCAGGCAGTCTCAGCCAAAGGATTTGGGTTGTTGCCTACAAGTCACCAACAGCCGCAGTTTAACAAGACTGCAAAAAGATCGTTTCTCTCCCACTGCTGAATGCTGACAGATAGAAAAGTCAAAGACGGACAAAGGATAAGAGTCTGAGAAAGACTTTAAGCATGAAGCTACCTCTATTCCTAATGTAATATACACCACTTAGTAAATGGTGGTTGATTGTACAACTTATGCTAGGCATAGTTTGGGAGTGGAGAGAATCCAACAATAAATTAAGACAGAAATACTTGAATTTGTGATACTAAACCTGGATTGAATGTACCCCGAGGCCTGATTTAGGTAAGATGGGAGTTATTGTTCAAACTTTATTTGAGATATATTTTGTACAGCCGGATGTGGTGTTGCATGTTTGTAATCCTCCTTTCAGGATGCTGAGATAGTAGGATCTTGGTGAATTTGAGGCTAGTCTGGGCTACCCAACAAGACCCTATCTGCAAGGAAACAAACCAAGATGTATTTTAACACACAATACAACTCATCCATGCAAAGTTAGCAATTCAATAGTTTTTAGTATGTGAGAATCATCATGAATTAATTTTAGGATATTTTCATGCTCTTTCAAAGAAACCTTATCATCATTAGAGATTACATCTCTTCTTACTCTGAGGTTAGCAATAGTTTATGTCTGCATTGGTTTACTAGCTCTGGACATACCAAATAAAGAGAATCATAAGATACATGGTTTTAAGTTCTTTAACTTCATCATGCATATTGTATTATAAATTATGATTTTATTTTTTACAAGATTATCTGCTTCAAAAAATAATGAATGCACAATGAGATGTATTGCAGTTTATACCCAATTTAGACTTTCTCTCATACCACAAGAAAGTTCTGTTCTGACTGAACATAAAGCTTTGAATAAGAAGGTTTTGCTATAGAGTTAGAAACATTTCAGTCAGCTTAAAGATGAGAAGAGGGTTACAAGAAGACAGGTTCACTGAAGGTTCACAGCAGAAGAAAGACTGAAAGCAATGTGTCTTGACTCCTTACTTTTGCTTCATCGTGGAGCTTGCTTAGTGTAGATTTTAAGTCATAGTTACTGTTAATTCTCTATAATTGACTTAAAGCAAATACAATTATTTTGATTCTTTTCAGTTTATTTGATTTTTCTCTTCTGTAATTTGAGAAAACAAATCAAGAAAATCAGATTTGTCTCCAAACAAACATAATGATACATTTTATATTACTTTTATAAAACTACTACAAAAATCAGCCATAAAGTTGTGCACCCCGCAATGTTCAGAAGGACTTTCTGTAGCTCTCAATTTGACAAGTCACACATGGTATAAAATTTGTTAAAGGCAACAGCTAGCATATCTATCTACCTTGTATCTCTAGCAATCTGCTCTTCTTTATTTTCTAAATATATTTGTCTCTATGATGCTTGTGTGTGTTTATGAGTGACAAGCCTATGTTCTTGCATTTAAGGTGAATGTTTAGAGGTCAAAGGATAGTCTTGTGTGATGTAGCTGTATTTATAAGGAAAAAAGAAACACTGTAGCTGTATTTATAAGAAAAAAGAAACACACAAAGCCAAAGTAAAGAGAAAAGCCAAAGAGGTCAGAGCTAAGAGCCTTAACCGCTTTCAGTTCGCTAGTCTCTCCCTGAAGCAACGTCTCCCAGCTCAAAAGGGGGGTTGTCCTTAAATAGAATTCTGTTCTGCCTTCTCATTGGTTGTAAACCCAACTGCCTAACTGCCTCATCACTACTTTCTCGCCAGACTCTGGCTATGGCTTGCTAATAGCTCTGACCCCTAGGCAACTTTATTTATTAACATATAACATTTAAATAAAAAAGAAAATATCACCATATTTCCCCTTTTCTATTTTAATAAAAGAAAAAAAGAAAAACGCTTATAACTAACATAAGAAAAACTATACACAGAAGTACAATAACTATATACAATATATACAAGTAATAACTACCTAAACAATATCTAGTCTATTTTTATTTAACAAATTCAGAGAAAATAAATTCTATTATCTATCCTAGTGTATCTAATTCACTTTCTATCCTAATTAATCTTCAACTATAACTAAATAATCTTCAACTCCTTCAGAGACCCAAGAAGGAAATAACATTACCTAACAAAAATAAAAACTTCCAAAAAAATTGTGAGTTGACAGAAACAGCCAGCCGCCTGGACAGTCACCTGAGGTTTCTCCGCAGTGTTGGGGCATCATCTTCAACCTATAGGCTTAGTGTATCTGACAGACTCATTTGTGAAGTAAGATGTACACAAGGTCAACGGTTCAACCTCACCTTGGGTGAGAGCAGTCCATGTACCAGAAACACCTGAATTCCATAAGTGTCATGTCATGATTCAGAATTATAAATTCTGGAAATTGTTGATGGTTTTTTAATTCAGCTGTCCATTCTTCTTGACCGTGTATGTGTGGCTTCATCTCAGCATCCCGTACTTCTCCACATCCCTCTATTAAATGCCAGTCTGCTATTGAAAGGTGTGAGCTTACTCTTCAAGAATAACTGTTTCAGCTGCTGGTCCATCGCACATCAGAAGCCATCGGCCCACTGCCTGTTCAGCTGCCTTCAAAGAAAAAGGCACTGTACCTTTTCCAGATTGCGAAGGCCACTTCAGGGATGGTGCCATATTGTCCTGGCCTCAGAAGATGCCTTTTGATAAAGCCATAACCATACTTGTTTTGACAAGAATCGGTAGTTCTTTGTTTCATTTCTGTCTGTCCATTCTGTCCTGTTGTCAGCAGTTGATTCGAGGATACTTTGTTGTCCAGTGGCCAACTTTTGCCACAATGAAAGTTAACTCCATACGCAGTTTCTTCAATGCCCATATTCTCTCTGAAGTAGATTGGTATTGCCAGGAGCCGACATGTCTCATAGTCATAACAAAAAAGATTTTCTAAGTTATTAAAACATTTTAAATGCCATATTCTGTAGATCTCCGAAGGGTTTGAAGATGACCTGTCTATCCAAAATATATCTGCTCTATCTTGAAAACATACCTAATATGACTACAAGTTTTCTTATAATGTCTAACCACTAACTTTCATTTCTTCATATCCTAATAGTTGGTAACAATAACATTCAAGAATCAAAAAATTGTATTACATTGTTAAATGAACGGTATAAATAGTTAGAAATATACATATAGCATTTTCTAACAATATCAATTTCAATATATATAATTTGTATACAACATAAAACAATCCAATCCAATGTAAAGTATTTAAAACTAGTAATTGTCTTTTTCTTTTTTTTTTCCTTTTTCC
>CABHPR010152833.1:0-19013 GCA_902168415.1 Peromyscus melanophrys
CACCTCTGTCAGGGGACTGCTACTTACCCACTTTTGTGAAAAATCTTAGTTCTTAAGGTGTAAATCCCACTCATGTTCTTGTTTCACAGTGTACTGAAGAGAGTGGGTCATCAGTAAATAGTAAGGATTGATTAAATGTGTAATCATGATGAACTACGATAGTGGAGATAAAGGTTTTTCTGAATGAGCGACAAGGAACCATGTGGCCTCGATGTACCTTGGTCTGCTCCAGCTCTGACGACAAGCTTTCCAAACTGCTGAAGCTCAGGAAGCGTTCGTGGCTGGAACCCGTTTGGAAAAGGTATCTGACCACCGTCTCCTTGTTGGTCTCAAATCGCTCCCATTTCCTCAAGCTGACCTAAATGACAAATAAATAAACAACACGTCGCATCACAGATGACCAGGCTGAATCCTAACACACTGCAGCTTCTCTCTCATTTCCCCAGCTGTCAACTGTAGCAAGTGCGACATCCCACAGCCACACCGACTGAGGATGACCCTGGTGTCTTTGATAGCATTTCCTCCCCACATCTGGGTCTTCAGATGATGTCTGAGTTCCCCAGCGGATGTAATATCTTGTGTTTCTAACAGATGAGGGTATAACATGTAGATAACTGACGAGGGGGAAATAGCCCTTCAATCATTGTCAAGAAAGGGTTGGGGGGAGCCGGAAGGAAGCAGGAAAGAAAGCAAGAGTGATAAGTAGCAAAAACTCAGAGTCATTTTTCGGGTGATGTGTCAACAGCACTCTAAAGCACAGGGTGCCCTAAAGGTGTGGCTGCTGGACTTCTGGGATATGAGAACAGTATGACCAAGTTCGTGGATTCACACAGGTGTGCATCACATCCTGGTTCCATTGTGTGTAGCATGGGGACAAGTCACTAGACTCTGCTAAGCGTTGCTGTGATCTGGATGTGACCCATCTCCCGTGGGCTCATGTGTTCGAACACCTGGTCCACGCTGATGGGCTGCCTGGGAAGGGTGTGGGAACTTTAGGAAGAGGAGCCCTGCTGGAGGAAGTGGGGCACCAGGGGCAGGCCTTGAGGTTTGGTAGCCAGTCCCCACTTTCTGTTCACTCTCCGTTTCCTGACTGTGGATACCACATGACTAGCCAGCCCCTGTTTCTGCTGCCATGCCTTTCCTACCGTGATGGAATGTGTCCCCTGAACTGTAAGCCAGAAGGAGAAGAAGAAGCCCTTCTACTCTTCAACTGTTCCTTGCCTGGTATTTGGTTACAGGAATGAGAAAAGCAACCAAGATAAGCGTCTCCATGCATGAAATACGCTGTTTGCAAGACCCCCTCCAGAAATTTGTCAGGACTGAAAACAATCCGGGTAAAGTACTTAACCAAACGCCACCATCAGCAGTGGAGGTGACACTGGCTCTTGCTGGACACAGGAAGTCAGTCCAGCCAGAGTGCCCCTGAGCCAGCCCAGCCCTACCTGGATGCGTCGTTCCTGCCTCTCCCTGCTCTGCTCCAGGCCTGTAAGGGTGTTCGCCAGCTTCCGTAGCTCTTCCTGGCCTGGGCCTGCCTGCCCACCCTGCTGCGCTTGCTCTATCTGCTCCTGGAGGTCTCTCTTCTTCGCTGAGATCATCTTCGTCTTTTGCTAGAAGTAGTTGTTCAATAGAAGAATAGAAAACGTGTTCTCTATGAAGCTATGCAGGGCTACAATCATGCAACTCTCAGATGTATGAAAGGCAAAGCTCACATGGTGTAGGCTTGAGCCATGTTTTAAAGGACAGGTCAATAGTTAAAATGTGAATATCTGGAATCCTGAATTAACCAAAGATGGGTGTTTCTTAAACATGGCTTATGTTCTGAATGGTCAAAATGCAGATAATTTGGCGTTAGTATTTTAATTGTGTATGGATTTGGAGAACATTTAACAAATGCAACACTCCAAAATAATTTGGTTAAACAATTGATTTGACAGGCTTCTTCAAATAGTTGTTTTCTGTCTTTAGGAAGCCTCACTCCATGTTATCTGTGCTATAAAAATGCAAATGTTATGAACTTTCATTTCTGAGTATATATTTGAATGGTTAATATACTGAGGTATTTGGGAGAACTCTACATTCAAGAAAAATTACCATATAACTTTAATAATGCCATATAATTTTATGTATTACTTTCAGACAGAATAGTACACCAATCTCAAGTGTTGAGTTTATATTTCTTTACAAAGTTTGCACACTCACATAACCAAGTCCTGGCCCAAGAAATACGGTAAGTTTTAAAACATAATAAATACCGAAAATCTTATCTCTTTGACTTTGGAACTCTGACACTTTTCCAAGGATCAAGAAACTTTTAGCATCAGATCTTAATTTCTTGAACTCCACAAAACCTAGATGCTGATGTTTTACACGAATATTAATGGAATTAACATTTTGTGTATACTATGTAATGTTAGCATTTTCTACATTAAATTAGCTAGAATTTCATCATTAAATATTTTATTTGAATAATACTTTGATTTATATTGAGTTAGACAAGCAGTATAATCATATATACTACTATACAAAAGCATTTATATAATTTATGTAAATTTTATATTTATATTACTTATATATATAAAGTATGTACTTGTATATAGTTATATATAGTATGCATACAGCTATATATACTTATATATATACATACTTATGTGTATATACTTATATGTAAGTATAATGTATATAAATATACTTATATATAACTAGTATATTCCATCTGCACATATATTTTAATGTCTGCCACCAGAGTAACAGGAAACAAGTTGACTAAAATAGTTTATTATTGGGGACTAAGGATGTAGTTCAGTGGAGAGTTTGAGTTTAGAGTTGAGGTCCTGGCTTTAATCCATCACCAAAAAAGTTTGAAAATAAATACATGGATATAAACATACAAACATACACATATACACATATACACACATACACACATACACACAATACACATATATACACAATTATACACATACATACATCCACACACATACATATATTCATATATACACATAATGCATATATATACATGCATACAACCACATATATATACATATACATACATATACATACATATGTACATACATACACATATGTAATTCCTTTGGTTTTAGTTCTAATCTTTTGCAAGAGCAAAATCACCTGAAACATCTGGCATTTCAAGTAAGTTAATAATTTTGCAAACTAAACTGTCTAGGACTTTGTCTTCCAGGGTACCCTGAAATAATGCTTATCAGAGAGAACAGAGAACAGAATGGCTAAGTGCTTTGAACCATCCGACCGGTCCCCTCTCCTCCCACCCCACCCACCACCCCCCGACCTCAGACTCTATTCTCCATCTCTCATGAGCATTGTGCACGCACGTGGGGAATAAAGAGGATTCTACCTGGTGGCGAAGGAGCAGCTGCTGCGCCTCAAACAGATTTTCCGTGTCTAGAATCTTCTCAGCCTGCTCCTGGCTCTCTTGGGAGCCGGACATCAGCTCCTCAAGGGAACTTTTCACTATTTCTTTGTATTGAACGCATTCTCCAAAGTTGCTTAACATTTTTTCAACCTAAATTTTCACAGAAAAAAACAAAAGGAAATCATACGCTGATTAACAAAGTTTGTGGAATATTTTTGAAATGGAAATGAGATTGACAAATTAACTTCACACACGACTAAGCTATAGTGAGATGTTTTAGGGCACATTAGAAAATGCTTTAAGAATTTAATACATTCATTTTTATTTTATGCAAATAAGTGTTTTGCTTGTATATGTATCAGCACTACATGCATAGCTGGTGCCTGCAGAGGTCAGAAGAGGTGTTAGAACCCCGGGGGCTGGAGTTACAGATGGTTGTGAGCTGCCACATGGGTGCTAGGAACTTGGCCTTCTAGATGAGCAGCTAGTACGCTTAACTGTTGGGCTAGTGATCCAGCTCTCAGAAAGAACTTCTCTAATTAAGCTAATTACCCCACACATGATCACTTTGTATTTGTGAGAGACTCAAGGTCTGTTGTCTTAGCCAGTTCCAGATATATGAAACAGTTCTGTTTGTTATACTGTACATTATACTTCCTGAACTCATAACTTCAATGTGTATGGCCTTTGAATAAAATTACTCCATTGAAGTCTATGATATAGTATATATTTTAAGTGTATGCATAAGCCATGTCTCAACAGCTAAAAATGGGTTCATATGTATCTAATATCTATTATTTCCGCATAGCTTTAAGTCTTATTTAATTGTTATTCAATGGTACAGCCACTTAGAGGAGCCAAGAGTTTCATTTCATTGGACAATATTCTGCACCCTATTAAAAACCTATTCTAAAATTAAGAAAAGAGAAATGTACATGGCTTGATAGCCAAAGTAGAATAATAAAGTGTCTATTTTATGCTTCATATCTTGAGGTCCTTTGATTATAATCTCATGAATATTATCAGGCTATGATAATACCTTATACACAATGTTGAGTCCATACTATTTAAAACCAGTAAGGGAGAAAAATCAAGAAGCAAATAGTAGAACGTTTGTTGAAAATGTCCTTCCAGTACTACTTTGTCCTTCTATACAGCCTTCCCTCTCAACCCCATGAGCTCTAAACTTGTCCCCTGCTGCCTCCTCAAACTTCCTACATGCACACAGATGAGTGGAAGAGGCCCTGCTAGACAGGATATTTGAATGTTTTAACCTATAATGGAATATAGCTTATTCCATTAGAATTCATATTAAGTTTAGAATGAACAGGCCTTTGCTAAAATGGAATTTTTCTGGTCTCCCAACTAACCATTGATGACGATGACGACGACGATGATTTATTATTACTGGTTAGCAGCTAATGAAGACTTATCTGTCTTAATACTCTTCTAAGTCCTTGACCTAAGGTACTGAAGTTAGTCTTTCTCACTCCCTCATTAGTGTATTTTAAACTCTGTTTTAAAAGTAAGGAAATTGGGGCCCAGAGACATTGAAAAAAATCAAGATTATATTAAAGTAGGATATAAACTATAAGCTCTGTTGCTGGGTTAGTCTGACTTTGAAGCATCTTTATTACTTTTTCCTTTTTTGCTATCTTTTGTTTGTTTGTTTGTTTATAGATATACACTCTTACCATGTAGCTTAGGCTAGTCTTGAACTTGTCATGGAGCCCAGGTTACCCTTGAACTTCCTGTCCTCCTGCCTCAGCTAGGAGTACAGGTATGCACCATGACATCATGCTTCTCAAACCCTTTTTCATAAACTTTGAGACATATATCTTTAAGTGATAACAACATAATGATGCTTTCAATAAGAGCAGACACTATTTGACTGGTCATCTTTGGACTTCAGAGACAGGTCATTAACTTGAACTAATCGGTTCAGTAGCATTGTCCATAACTCACGCATCCTGCACCTCTTTCCTAACAATCTTCATGTAAGTAACTAAGGTTTCTTTGTAAAACTACTTCCTAAACTACAAAACAAAACAAGGATGGCCCTGCAGCCTCCTCTCTCAGCTATAGCCTCCTCCCTTGGACTCTGTTGTGCGTAGTAAATGACACACCTCTGATTGTAAAACCACAAGAGCCTTGAAAGAGCTTGACAGTTCTGCCAGCTCATCTCCTCGCCTTTGGGCTTCATTCTCAGAAGAAACGTCCATCAAATGTTTAAGCCTGGATTTCAGCCAGCTGAGAGTCTCTCCTTTTTTGGTAATGTCATTTCTGATCTCCTGGAATGAAAGGACACTTTTTTATGAACAAAGGGTGGTCAGGAATCACAATTTTCTATCAGGAAAGAATTCAACCCAAGAAGGTTTGTAAAATGGCAGTGATAGTGTGAGGCAGCTGCTCTATCACAGCAGAACCAAAGAGCTCATGGTACTCTTCGTACTCGTAGTGAACGAGTACTGAAAGGAAGGGGCTTCCCAATGCCCGTACCTAATGGGCAAAGCCAACATGAGCATACTTTTAAAATTACCTTCAGAATTAAATTAGATGCTACATTCCCTTGATTACAACAAACTTGTCTGAAACTACATGAAACTAGTCTGCAAAGGTTCATAAGTGGGACCAAGCTCTAACTAGCATAGAAGGTTCACTAGCCACAACAGTGCTGGGAAGATTCCAAAGCCTTAAGTCTCCAGGACTAGTTATAGAGGGCATGGTCCTGGGGCAACCATTTATACCAGCTATGGTTAGTCTAGAGCAGGGGCAAATGCATACCAGACAGGAAACAGCTGGCTTCAAAACTGGTCTCTGCATTCTAAGATAAGATTTTTTTTAAAAAAGAACTAAAACAGCAACGAACAGAAACTCATTTTCTGTATGTTCACAGTGATGTTATTGAGTCCTCTAGCAGTACCTTGGGCAACCATATGAGTTAGTCAGAGAAAAGAGGACCCCAAAAGACAGTGGCAGAAAGACAAAGCATTCTCTTTTGTAGTAGTAGGTACATGACTTTGAAGGATTAGAACGGCTGAAAGACAATTGCACTCTAGTCTATGTATACCAAGTGAAGGTCTTTCTAAGGGAGAGGGCTGCAGTGCTAGTCACAGAATAAACGTGATATTCAGATCTGGAGCTCTGTTACCTTGGCTGGGTTTGTTGCTTCTAAAGCAACAGAAATGAACCAGTTCAGTTTGGTTACAACAGAATAATACTCAGAGAATCCTCTACTGTCTCTGTGTCCTCAGGTTGTCTGGTTAAAACTGGATTGTACAGAAACACACAGTATTCTTGTTTCCAGTGACAATTCTTAAATCTATGCTGTGTTGTACAATTGTGCATGCTACTTCCTGCTCCAGCATTCCCCCTTAGGCAAAGCTGCATAAGAGACATCATTAAGTGTGCTTAAATCTCAAAGCTATCAATAGCTCCGTGGGGAAGGGGGGAACCTACCCTTACCACAGTAATATGAATAGACTTTAAAATATTTAAAATATTTAAATTTTAAAATATTAAAAAATTTAAAATATAAAAATTTAAATATTTAAAATATTTAAAAATATGAATTGTCTTTAAAGAAATTTGTAGAAACTTGATTTTTATAGAATGCACACACCAACAAACAAACAAACGAACGAACAAACCAGTTACACTATGAGTGTTCAATTTTTGGAAATTTTCCTCTAGAAAGGACTAGCTCAGAACTTACATCCACCACACGCTTAACCTCATCGTGGTTGGCCGTATCGATGGCTTCATCCTTGATTGTCTTCAGCTGTGACTCCTTTGCAGACACCCAAGAAGAGAACTCAGAAAACCTGAAAGCACACAAGCACTTTATGATGAAAGGGGCACTCTCAGGAAGGTGAGATACATTTTCTGTTTTGAATTCATGGACGTGGAGCCAGTGATGACCAAATTGATGGCACTTTCTGGAAACTTTAATATGAAACTCAAGGCAAGTGTGTTAATATCTGAGGTCAATAACTCTCATGGAGCTTATCTGAGGACAACAATGTGTCTCAGGACTTAAGAGGAAAGGAACCAATTGACGTCTGGCTTCACACTTCTCACCAGAGTCACATTAACCAAGAGAGGCAGACACCCTCCTGTGAAGAGAGGCTATGAGAAAACCAAGAGGAATGGGATTATTGGATCTCAGCAACACCTGGGTTATTTTGAAATAAAATCCAGACCCTGTTTGGACTGAAACCCATTAAACAAAACAAAACAAATAAAATGAAGTACCTTTGTACAAAAGCATGGGCAAGATTAGAGTAATCTGGTTTCCTTATTGCCCAAAACAAACTCTATACCACCCACTGTTTTATAATAATCTCTAAAGGAAAGCATCAAGATGGACTGGAGATGTTTCTGGAAATGCTGCAGTACCTGCTAGTATAGTCCTTCCACTTGTCTGGGTCATCCACGAGCATCTTGTAAGTGCTGTCAATGGAAGCTTTGAGGTCTCTGAGAGCTGTGTGACAGGCTCCAGATGTGTCCCTGACTGGGTCCCGGACTGGGAGCTTCACACACAGTTCCTCTATGAGCTGCAGCCTCTTCTCACAGAGATGATGAGGACCCTTGTCACTGAAGAAAACCTAAGACATGATAAACACTTTCACTACCTTGGTGAGAAGGTGCAGAATACCTCTATATTCTCACAGAAAAACTAAAGGCAGATTCACGGGGAGGACCAATGGTATAAGACCATTTTCCTCAGGCCATCATATCTTTAGGTATCTTTACATAGTTATGCACTTTCTATGGTGCGGCACATACCCTGTGTTCCTTGATGACCTTCTCGCTGCCTTCATGGGGCACCAGCTTGGTCTCTCGCTCCAGTTCAGCTCTGCACTCTTCCACGGCAGCTGAGAATCTGTTCTTCTCCACATCGATTTTTAGATGGAGCAAATGATAAGGTGCCTCTCCCTGGAGATCCTGCATCCACAGAAAGATCCAGAAAAACAGAATGAGGCTTCTGAGTAGTCATATGTCCCATTGAGATGCCAAAATGTCCTGAACTAGTTCTCTCTTACTTCAAACTCTCTAAACTGCAGAAAAGATTCTAGGACACGGATTTCTCACATTCCCATAATCCCCCACTCACCTTCCACTGTTTGTGCAGCTTCCTCACGGCCTCCTGAAGCCCTTGCTGCTCCTGTTCTGGGAGGATGTCAGTGAGCTCATCACAGGCTTTCAAGAAAGCGTTGAGCACCCTCTGGTCCAGCTGGCTGAAGAATTCCTGTCACAGAGGGAGGGAGCACAGTTAGGATGCTGTGCAGAGTAAAGACATCACAAGACACTTCACATTGAGCCTTGTAGCCAGTAGCTACTTTCATTAAAACTTCAGGCAACTCTATCCTTCACCGGGAACAAACTATAATCATCTGCGGTTATAAGTCAGAAGTCATCACATCTGATATTTTATTATTTCTTTCTATATTTTAAGAAAAAATATCTTTGTGGTTGCTAAATTGGTAGGGTAATCTGAAAAGCTACTAGATTACCCCTACACCTTGATTCTATGGTGATAGGGATATAGGTCCTCTTTAGTAAATTCAGAATTACAGTACAGTATCTCCATCCCCACCTTCTTTACCTGTAACATGTGTCAGTCATGATGGCCATCATGAACCATCCCACACTCCCCCTGTGCGTACTTTAATACTTGTGCTGTGGATGGAACTGTGTCCCGCACAGAGCTGTATGTCAGAATCCTAAGCCCAAGGGTGGTTAGATTAGGATCCAGGGCCTCAGGGTCTATTATTTTTAGATGACATCATGAAGATAGGACCTTTATAAGAGTGATGAGGTAACAGGAAAGACCTTCCAGGCCAGGTCTCCTTCCTGACCTATGACAACATGGAAAGTGTCCATCTGTCAGCCAGAAAGAGTCCTCATGGGAACCCCTCCATCATGGCAAGCCAAGCTCAGACTGTAATCCTCGAGAATGGTGAGAAAATCCACTTCGGCCTTCAAAGCCAGCGAGCTGCTATTTTTTTTACAGCAGAATGAGTGATAGAAGCCACACATGTATGCACACTCAGTCTAGACCATCCTCAGCAGTATGTATGCAGAGAGATTTCAAAACCACAGTGATTCAAAGCCGTGAGAACCATATATTCACAATTATAAAATGAGTAAGATCGATTCTTTGTGTTTTGTGGCCACAGACTATGACAGAGTTCTAAAAAACTGTGTTCCCAATACATGCACCATTTTTTGTTAATATGGTTTATATTCAAATACCTCTGAAATCTCAAGAAACACAATTAAAGTGCATATCCTTACAACACTATTCATTACCCAATACCATTCATCTATTACCAATGTCTTCAGTACTAATGGATTTCAAATAAGAGAGAGAAGCATGAAGGTAGTCCCCCAACCTTATATGACTGTGTGTCAGTTACTAAATACCAAGTGACACGGAGTCTATACTATGCTCTAATATGCCATGGTGATTTATCAAGAGACCAGTGAAGACCTAGTCACTCAGCACAATCTATTTGAGAATAAGTTTAGCTATGCAAAACTTTCTAAGCTTGTAGTTTAAGAGTTTAAGTCATCCTTACGCTCTGCTATCCCGGGAGCTCAAGAATGGTCCCAAGTTACCCAGCAACGCAGTTTCTCTTGCAGTTAGTTCTTTTGCTGCTGTTTCTGGGGTCTGATGCCTTCAAAGTTCATGCCCTGCTGGCTCCCTCTACTCCCCTACATTAGGTCAGTCTTTTTATTTTACAGTCTGAGATAAGTTGTCCGCATGCAGGGGTCAGATGTACCACCTAGAGCAGACTCACTGTGTGTTTCCGAAGGAGTTCCTCAGGATCCCCCTTTTCTTCTAAGCCTTCTTGAGCGACCCGTAGCACCTTCTCCAACTCTGCCCGAGACTCCTCAAATTTCTTCATCAAACGACTGTTGGCTTCCACATGCTTCTTCCATTCTCCAGTTTTCTTGATCATATTCTTAATGCAAAAAATAAGTCACTCCTTGCTACCCTTGCATTCTCTCCAGGAGCCCCAAGCATACCAACATCCACAAAGGTGAGAGTCTCTTACATAAAATGAGGTGGTGTCTGCACATAACATAGACACATCATCCAGCATCCTCTAGAACTAACTCATCTCTAGATGACTTTTAATAATACATCAGAAATGATATGTAAATACTTGTATTATTTAGATAACAATGACAAAGAACAGAGAGATGTACATGACATGTTCAGTACCGAGGTGAGTTTTTCCTTAAACTTCAATTTACAGTTGATACAAACTATAGATGGACCACCTGTAGGTTTGGAATATACTAAAAACCATAACTGGAGGCTATTTTCTCAGTACCGTGGCTTCATTTGGCCAGGTGGTATTATGGCATCACTGTGAATTATTAATATCATTATTTGTTTAGAACGTACTTGGAGGGAAGATATTTCATTAGAAGATTAATTCATTAGAAGGATATTAATGTTAGGGAAAAAGTAATAAAATATTTGGTTTTCAAGTACCAGAGAGTGAGGGCTTCTGTCCTCACTCTCAATTTTCCTGGACTTACATGTCTAAAGCAGGGAGATGAACTTACCTGGAAGGCATGATGGACATCTGCTATCTGTCTCTGCAACTTTGTGTGGTCCCAATGCTTTAACACAGGGCTCAAGGTGACGAGCTTCTGGACACTCTGGCTGCCCTTCTCAATGAATGTCAAGGTTTTCTTACAGCTTTCTTGACAAGCTAACAGTTCCTACAGGGAAAGAAAAGACACAGTGGTATTAGTTACATGCTAGAGTGAAAGGAATGGAGATGGGGAAGGAAGGGAGGAAGAGAGGGAAGGAACGGACAAAGAGAGGAAAGGAGGGAGGGAGGGAGGAAAGGAGGGAGGGGACAAAGGAAGGGAGGCACCATTGTAAGTAACAGCATTACACAGTGTTTAGACCTTAGTGAGCAATAAGTAAAATCAAAAGTACAGAGAAACAGTTCTTTTCAAAAGAACTTGATTTAAGCAATCACTGAAATCAGTGCTTTTTATAAGAGGCATTTAAATGTCACAGTGAGGTTTTAGACTTCTTTATGTTTCATGCACATCTTATTAACATTAAGGAAATGACAGAACATAAAAGTTGTCTATTTTCTGCATTCCTCTAACTGGCTGTTGGGCAGGCCTACGGCTTTTCAAGAGGACAACCAAAGCTAATATACTTATCAGGTTTTAATGACACTAAGTAAATTTAACACAATGCACACTTCCTTTAGTAAACCCAATGCAACAGATTTTACATCACTCGCGCATGCTAGATTGGAAAGGATACAGTTCAAGCTATCCTTCTTCCTAATGAGACCTAATCAAAACAAGCAGAAGACTAACAGGCCTGGGGAACAGCTTGCTCTTTCCACACCCTTCAGATGGGATGCAGCAGTGACGGACAAGACCCTTCTCTCTGCCTCTCAGCCTTACATCCTACCAATCTTGGCAGTACTTAGAGTGGACACTGGAGGCAGTGTAGAGTCCACCTGAAGATAGAGTCACTTCCGCCTTGAATGCACACCACTTGCACTTCTGTATTTTCAAATGTTTTGAAAAGAATATTCTAACTGTTCATTTGGATACCATTTTGGCCATCTATAGGCAGATATTTAAAGCAGGTCTCTTATTTCAACAAAACAGAATTAGGGCATACCTTTTCCTTTTGAACAATTAGAAGTTCAAAGGGTAGAGATTGAAAATATATTATAAAAATGTTAATATTTATTGTCAATAGTATGACTTTAATGATGGAAGGATCATTTAACCATATTTTAGAATAATTTAGGAGGCTAGGGAATGTTACCATTCCTCAATAAACGAATTTTTATTCTACATGTCATGATATCATTAGAATAGATTGGTATCATTAGAATGATGATTGCAATTATACTATTCATAATAATAATAATGTTATAAATTATTGAATATTTATTGTAAGATGTGACCACTGTCGGCTTAATGAAGAAACTAAAGTTAATGAGTACTTAGCCACATGTTACAGCACCTAAACTCTGACTGTCCAGTTGCTCATTTCAGACACACTGCTCAATCTACTAGCTGAAGCTGCCCCTTCCATGAATTTATTTCAGTTAGTGTAGTGGCGAAGGTTTCCTACTCTTATACCCTCATCAGAAGGACAGACCCATTCATAATAAGTCAAGTAAACAGCTTATTTAACTGTACTTCTCACTAGGAGATTCTGAGAACACAGATCTGCTCACTAAAGGTAAATATAAAAATTTATAGCAAGCAAATTTACATAACTTTATGGTTAGTCAAACAGACTGATTCCCACAGTCAAAGAAAACATACCATAAGACATATATTATAGATATCTGGTTGAAATGGAGTACAATTACATAATTAATTATTCATTTAAAAAGCATATACACAAGGAATCAAGGCATGAAAAACTTGTGCATTTTTCGAAGAAATTAACTATTTTATCAGCTAGTGAGGTAACTGATAAGGCCCCAAGACATGTGTGTAGAGCATCACCAAGAGAATTCCTAAGAGAGAGTCAACAGAAAGATGAAAAACTTGTACACTTACATGTTTTTCCTATTCTCCCTAAAGTACAAATGAAAATACTTTACATTAAACTTTCATTGAATTTTATTCATGAGATATAATCCATAGATTTTCTGGAGGAAATACAGAGTTAAACAATTAAATAGCCTGTGTTAGAGGGGAAACAGGGGCCTTTCAACTATGGGGGCCTTTTCTGTTTCCAGACAAGGCAGCAGATTTGGCTGGAGAGCCAAAGTTTTTCTGAGAGCCATCATGGAGATGCTACCTCCCACATTTGGCCTTCAGAAAGTCTGGTCTAAGTGTATGTAGAACAGACAATGAGAAATGGTGCCAATTGTCATCAGCTCAGGTGGCCGGCTCAAAGATACAGGGAAAGTTTTCTTCTCTTGATAAGACATACACTTTGGTTTGAGCTACTTGTACCCTATTATTCTGGAAAAAAATACGTTTCATACTAACTGAATTCTATTATAGTAAAAAATGCTCTAACCATATTAAGTACACTTTAAAATGAGGATATCTCTGAAAGGGATTTTTCTTACCTGGTGTTTTTGTTTAAAAAGAGAGCTAGACTGTGCCTCATGCTCAAGAACAGATATAATCCCATTGACTTTCCCAAGTGAGTCATAGAAGGATGTGATCTGTGTCTCCAGCTCTTCCAAAGGAACTGACAGCTGTCGGGACTCAGTCAACAGTGGGGAGTAACATTCTTTGACCTTTGAAAGTGAAAAGAACAAGACAAATCCATGAGAGGCCATTAGGTCCTCAAAGCTCCAGCACTGTGCTTAGTTCTCAAGAACTTTGAGTGAGATGCTTACTTGGCATTTCAACATCTCTGAAGATGGTTCTCTTATTTTGTGCTATGTGATTAAGCTTTGCTTTTTTTTTTTTAAACCCACAAAAATACTATACCACTGAGACAAATGAAGGGCTGTGGAGCTTTCTCATGAAAATTCATCTAAGTTGTCCATCTGGATGGCACGTCACCATGTGAATTATTACAGTCAGAGAAGCAGATGGTATCAAATTCCTCTTTAAACACCATGCTATTCACTTTCACTTTGGCACTGAAATCTGATCTGAGGCAGTCACGACTTATTACCACATTGTCTAGCGGACATGAGGCTTCTAGTTTGATGTTCTTAAGCTTTTGCCCATGAACTCTGAGCCTAGACAAACCTGTTAACCACCTCTTCCTAGATACCCATTGTCCTTCCTCATCAACTCTAGGCTTTACCTTTTCTCTGTTTATGAATGTTGCACCCATCCAAAGAACATGCTTATACACCAATTTATTCATGGAGGCTCCCATGTTAGAGGATGTCGACACAGTCTAAACTGCCCATTCCTCATCTGTCTTTGTTTTATCTCTACATCTACATTATCTTCATGATGAGGCCCGAAGTTCTTGGTATTCCAGAGTTCTATAAGATCTCTGCTTGGCTGCCTTTGCATTGAAGTCTAGATCTTATAATTTTCAAGGAAATCCCCCCACCTCCTTATTATCTTAAGGTTTCATCCAAAGTACTATTAGTACTCTCAGAAGACCAAGAAAAGGGAGGTACTCTATACTAACAATAAAAGTAATGATGGGCTGACTACACCAGCACTGTTCCACAAACAACACTGTTGCAGAGGTGCACACGCAGAAATATGTTCACATTCTAGAATATATGGTTGAAAGATAAGCTCATCAACTGAAAGCCACTGTCTCTCTGCTGCAAAGAGACTCCATAGCCATTCACTTGAACAACCCCGAGAGAATCTATTGATATCTACCAACTCATTGTGTTTTGTTGATCTTTCCTGAGTTGGAGAGAAAGGCTATCAGCATGCCGCATCCCAAACAGCAGGAAGAAAACATGGCTTAAACTAGTCTGGGTAGACACTCCTGTCAACCCAGCACCCAGGAAACGAAGGCAGAAGGATTGACGAAAGTGTGAGTCCAGCTTGTGTCCCTAGGAACTCTAGGACAGCCAGGAACACATAGGGAGATCCTGTCTCTAAAAACAGTGATAGTATTAACAACTAAAAGAAAGAGAAGAGGCGGGGGAGAGACAGAGAGAGAGAGACAGAGAGACAGAGAATCTAGCTTAGATGAACACAGGACACAATCCACTTTCTCAGCTGTTGTCCCAAACCACTGGACCTGCACTTGAATGAGAGGTGCAAGTCGCAAACCCACAGGTATACAGCCCAGCAACTTATTGGAAAGTTGAAAACAGTGGCTTTTTATTGTATCTGTTTTGTTTTTTTTTTTTTTAGCAATTTTTTTGTTGGTGCATAAGACTAAAATTGTTCATTATTGTTAAAACTAATTCCAACTAGAATGTTAGAATAAAATGAACTGAACGTGATATTTATAAAGTATGCCAGACTGACAGTATTTTCAAGCCTATTGTTCTTCCATTTTCCCTTTTCTTTGCATTTGTTCATCTTTTCCATTAATTCTTCAATAGTCATTTCCCCTGCTGGTCTCTTTACTCTCACTCTTCCCCCTCACTTCATTGACCTTCATTTACCCTCTGCCCCCTCCTCACACAATCCTGAGACTCACATGCTGGTCCTCTTACTTACTAGAAGGTGATCACCTGCACTGAGTTAATTTTGAAAACAATGAACTCTTAACATTTGTATTTAGATAAAAGACTCTAATGGAGCTCTCAAAGCTCTTAATAAAAAGACCCTCAACAAGAGGACCCATGCTAGCAGAAAACATGGACAGATCGAATTCATATGAAGTAAATCTTTTTTTTTTAAAAAAAAACAATTTATTAACTTTATGTGCATTGGTGTGAAGGTATCAGATCCCCTGGAACTGGAGTTACAGACAGTTGTGAGCTGCCATGTGGGTGCTGGGAATTGAAACTAGGTCCTCCGGAATATCAGCCAGTACTCTCAACTGCTGAGCCATCTTAATAAAATCTCAGCTCAATATCCAGTCTTCTCTTCTTCCTCTTTGCCCTCACCTGTCTCCATCTCTCCTTTGCCCTCTCTGTTTTTATAACATTGAACTACCCTCTCCTCAAAAACACAGATTTTTCTACTGAAGCAGAGCCTAAATTAAGAGAGGTGTCAACTGGTATTGGCATCCCTTTTTATTTTTCAAATATATGTTGAAGTTTCTAAATCAAGAATCACAGTGTGGCTCAAAGGGATAATTAGTGGACCAGTCAAGGATGGGTAACCAAAGAGGTAGGAAGCATCTAAAGGCAGTACAGTTGTCCCACAGCATGTCATAGTGTGAAGTATTTTCCCACCTTGGCTAGTTGTTCTTTGAGTCTGGACATGGTTGTAAGCATTTCATTAGCTTCTTCTTGAGGACTTTCTTTGGCAATGAGATGTGCTGTCTTGGTAATCATCTTGTACTGAGCATCCATTACAGGCACCCTCTTCTCAATATCCTGTGTAAATCATTAAAGCCGCTCAATTGGTGCACAACACATCTCATGTCAGTTGCAGAATCCCACAAAAGGCGGGGCAAAAATCAATATGCACCGTGCAAAATTCCATCCTCACCACCAACTCGTATAGGGAAGCCTTTGCTTTCCTTTTTAACTGTCATGCAGGCAACACTATCCTAAATGCATACATTAAAAGTTCTTTTTTAAAGTAATCGAATATTCTTAACTCAACATCAAGATTAGTTGACGTAACATTTATACTTTCTAAAATATGTTACTGCAATATGGAAATACATATGTAAATGCATGTAAATAACATAGGGGAAATACTGAGTTTAAGAATTACACTGATATTTACTTTTTAAAAAACCTATTGTCACTGGAGAAAAGTTAGAAATTTAGTATGGTAGAAATTTTAATTTCTTATCATCTCACACAGTAGCAATTAAAGTCAATACTTTACTACAGTTGCTACTCTTTTCTCTTATGTGTGTTTATACTTTTAAAAGTTTTATAAAAATTAAAAAGACAACACTTTGGTATACTTTTCTCATTTAAAAAATTCTTCAAGTTTCTTCTGTTATTAGATAATTCTGTTTTTCACTTTTGAGATCCATCAGTTTTTAAGAGGATATAAATGCCAAATTCATGCACCAAACCATTCATTGTTTAGGGCATTTATTTGGAACTCCTGTATAACATTATTTTTTGTTTTTTTCCCTGATATTTCATAAATTTTATGGAGGAAAAGAATCCCATGTTGGAAAATTACTTTGAAATTACTTCATGTGTTCAAAAGATACCTTTTTAAAATTCAAATTTATTTTCTGTGAAAGTCGACAAATATGTAGACCCATCAAAATGATCCTTAGGACACAAAAACAGCTTTTTTGATGACCTGAGCAACCTGGCTAATTTTTATTTTCACAGTACGCTTTTCATTTTTTGATTCCGAAAGTTCTTACCTCCAAGTCTTGAATTAATAACTTGACATTAATTAGAGAGACCTCTAAGGGCTCAGAGAGTTTTCTGTGGGCTTCGGTTGCAAAGCCAGAGAGGGTGGTGGTGTAGTCTGTGTATTCTTTCTTCATCCTGTCCATCTCGTCAGCTCTTGCATACTGTGAGGAGAGCATGGAAAGAAACATTTGAACGCCATGAAGCTATGATTCTAGATGCTCATAGCCTTTGCCGTGACATAGTCTCATATACGGTAAGAAAAATTCTAAACTCCTGATTCTTATTTTAGATAAGTTTGAAATAAATCCAGTTACTTTGACAGAAAAAAAAGGAAGAAGCAGGCAGTGGAGAGCCAGGATTTGAAAAGTAAATCTTTCTGTCAATTCAGGCTCCATATGTCAGTATAATCCTTAACCCAACACTACATTCTGTGAATGCTCTTCCATCACACACAGCAAAGAATGAATAGCTGGCAATGAGACACAAACAGTTTTAAACACTTCTGTATCCTACCTTAACAAGCCCAGTAAAACTGCCTCTCAGCAAACTGCGTGTCACATCGATAACACACACATTTGAAGTGAGCGCAGATTTGAAAGACGTACTTGCTTGACTTCCATGAACAGCTCTCTCCACCGTCCGTTCAGCAAGAGTAATTGCTGTTTAAGGTCTCGGGAAACGATCTCATCACAAGTCTCGATCAGGAAATTGCCAGCATCGTTCATGGCCGTGTGCTGCTGAATCCAGTGGGGCAAATTTCGAAAAAAATCCTAAGCAAGAAAGGACATGCACTCGTAAGCCATAAGACAAATACTGATAATGGATATGAAAATGAAGTGCTTGCAAGCTTTAAGATAGAATTCAACTCTCTTCCAAAACTCAGATTTTAAATAAAATTTCAAAGTATGAGCTAGAAACACCAGATGTCTTTGTTTTTTTTTTTTTTTTCTCTCTTTTTCTCTTTTCACATGTACACGTACACATGCACGTTTCATGGTTCTACGGCTGCACCTGTGTGTATATATATTTGCATATGAAGGCTAGAGAACACTGGACCTTAGATTACCTTCCTACAAGTATCAGTGGCTCCATCATCCACCTATTTTGTTTTCTGTTTTCTTTTGAGCTGGGGTCTCGCCTGGGACTTGGCCAAGTATGTTAGGCTGGCCGGCCAGTGAGTCATAGAGATCCATCTGTCTTCGCCTCCCCAGAACAGGAATTACAATCAATAGCCACTACACCTGCATATTTTTACATGGATTCTGGGGACTCAAATCAAGTCCTTATCATGCACTTTACTCACTGGACTGTCTCTGAAGCCCATCTTTTTTTTTTTTTTTTAACCATTGAGCTCTACTCTGCTGCCCAGGCTAGTCCCAAACTTGTAGGCTCAAGCAATCCCCCATAGTGAGGCAAACACACATCTGGGATTACAGGCACATGCCAATGCACCTGACTCTGTGTTACCATATATGAACATATACGGCACATTTTGCTCAAGACAAAACAAAGCAAGAGACCATTTTCTTATTCTCGTTTTCTATAGGAAGCAGCAATCAATGCTTCAAATGTCAGAGACATTTTCTTGCTGTTCATACCAATAAAAATGAGTGCAAGCAGTCTAAAATTGGAATATGAGTGTATGTACACACACACACACACACACACACACACACACACACACACATATATATATATATATATAA
>CABHPR010152833.1:28687-43819 GCA_902168415.1 Peromyscus melanophrys
ACACACACACACACACACACACACACACACACACACACACACACACACGCATGCACGCACATATTCACAAGTCATTCACACCAGATGGTGGGATCTTTGACCCCCCAGAGGAAAGCGGAGACAGGCTGTTTTAAGAGCAGCTGTCGATGGTGAACATTGTTGTCCCTCTCCCAGCTTTTCAGCATGCCAATGCACCTCTACGGTGTACGATCCTGGCTGAAACGACCCTCAAGTGACTTCAGAGGAATTTGTACCTTCAGAGCTACCTCTCATTTGTTGTACCTGACAGCTCGCATACCCCGTGCATTGAGAAAATTCTTTACAAAAATAAAGCAAATACAAACATTTCACACATCTGCACAGGAGTGTCTACACCTTGCATATCCTACTTGTTCCTAAGATGTGCCCTCTCGCTGTAAAACCGCTGGATACATGCTAATTCCACTGGGCGTACAGCAATGCATCTGAGATCGTCAGGTAAGAGGAACAAGCAAAAGCAGTTCAAATGAGAGAGAAAGCAGCAAGCATATTTGTACGTGGATGGAGAAAAAATGAAAAAGGGAAGTTTTTTTTTTTATATGTGTATAAGAGACATATCTAACCATTAGGAATATAGGAAGGCGGGAATTTCTAGAATGCAAAATACATCAGGAGATTCTAACTGGAAGGTTTCATAAGTATCATAAATAATCACAATAAGTAATATATTTATTGATGATCAGAGTCCCACATTAATAGAAGATACATTAATTCAGAGATTGAATGTACATAGTACATGTCAAAATATATAAAAACTGATAAAACAGCATAGGCTCTGCAGGATGGGGCCCTTCACCCACTCCAACAGCTCATCGATGAGATAGATGTTGGCATAGGCCAGCTCAATGCCCTGGATCTGGGCATGGGTGGTAGCTGAATTGGTCAGCCTACTAGCTCTCCCACACCCATGCCACCAGGGCCAGCTCTCCCACGCTGCCTGGGCAGGAGTGTGGGAGACCTGGTCCTGCTCCTCACCAGCTGCAGCACTCTGGAGAGCTGGCCCTGCACCTTACCTGGGCACTGTGCAAGAGCTTGCCCTGGTGGCATGGGTGCAGGAGAACTGGTCCAGATGGTGTGGGTGCAGGAGAGCAGGTCCCACCACTTGCCTGGGCAGCGTGGGAGAGCTGGCCCTGGTGGCATGGGTGTGGGAGAGCTGGTAGGCTGACCAATTCAGCTACCACCCATGCCCAGATCCAGGGCATTGAGCTGGCCTATGCCAACATCTATCTCATCGATGAGCTGTTGGAGTGGGTGAAGGGCCCCATCCTGCAGAACCTACAGGACTCAGGGCAACAGCAGGATATCTAAGCGGAGTCTCAGTGAGGCTCCAGTATTGATAGTGTGGCAGAAGCCAGAGACCTCAAACCAGACCAATGACTCCTCGCAATGAGCATTTGCAACTAAAGTTTGTTGGACTAAAGGGCATACTGTGTGACGCACTGTGACACATTGCAGCTTCCATGACAAGACTTTTTTTTTTAAGTTTTATTTTCTATTTTCTTTGGGAGGAGGTTACAAGGGTAGAGGGCAGATATGGAAGGTCTGGGAAATGAGTGGGTTTGGGGTATATGATGTGACATAATAAAAATTATGGAAAAAGCCCCATAATAAATAAACAGCATAGGGACTGAGAAACCTCCATTGCTGTGGGAATTATCAACACATCTCCTGCAGTTACCAAGATGGAGCAATGGGAACAAGTGGGATTCCACATTGTGAGGGAAGTCTTGTGAAGGCTCAAAGAAGATGAGGAAGATGGAAACAGGAATATCAGTGGAGAGAAAAAGCTCCTTTAGGGATGGCCAGAGCAAAGACATCATGGTGGAATATACTTGCCTCTGAGGTAATCATTATGGTGAGTTTTCACCAACCTCTTATTTAAAATTAAAACATCAACATTCCCTGTCCTTTTTGCCCCCAAATTTTTATTTGCTTACTTACTACTTTTTTACCTGCATCCTTTCAAGACGAGTCATATAATGAATGTCAGGGATCTGAGTCTCTCTTCATGCATATGGGCATATCACAAATGCTCCGAATGCTACTTGGTATTGTGTAGATGCTCAGTAAAAGTCTATTGGAAACCAAGACTAGAGAGAGATAGCATGGATGAAAGAGGGAAGCCAAATGAAAGAAGAGTTTCAGGGACACAGAAGTCCTTTGTAAAAAGTGTCTGATGGATGAAGAACCAGGGGGACTAATAGCTAGCCAGTGAATGAGAATGCCAACCTTGTTCAACTTGGGTGTGGGTCACGTGATAGTGATGGTTTATGCCAGTGGTTTTCAGACAGAACTTGGAAACCAAGAAGGAGACACAGAAAGGTCTTAAAAGCATATTTGTGAAAATGGAACAAGGGCATTTGGACAATAGCTGGGAAGGTAGGTAGGGTGAAGAAAAAGACTTAAAATGAGAGAAAAAACGAGTGTGTGTGTGTGTGTGTGTGTGTGTTGTTGTTGTTGTTGTTGTTGTTGTTGTTGTTGGAACTCAATGGAGAGGGTTGTAGAAAACAATGGAACAAGGGATATATAACCGTGCATCCTTCAGAGGAAGGGGAAGGATAGTATCTAAGACTCACAGAAGTGGCTGGCCTTGGTTGGGAGCACAGATGGTTCATCCGCAGCAACAGAAGTGGGGATTGAGCATTTGGGCACAGACACAAGTAAGTGGGTTGATGTATTTGCGGGAGCTTGCGGAAATTCTTTTCTGATTGCTTCTAATTTTTCTTGGAGAAATAGGAAGCGGTGTCATCAGCTAAGAGTGAGGATGGGGAGGAGGTGTGGAAGGCCGAGGAGACAGCGTATGAAATAGATGTCCCAGAAACGGAGAGGGCTTGGAGTTGGGAATTGCCTTGTGACTGCTACACAGCAGTTGGGTTAGTCACTATGTCAGAACGTGGGGATTCTCCAGCCTCATCACCTGTCTGTGTGGGTGCATGGTCTGTGCAGAAACTGTTTTTAATCAGTGTTATATTTTTACCAGGCTAGTAAGCAAGGGAGGGACGTGGTCAATGGAATTGAGGATGAGTCCAGTGAGTGACTTTTTTGAACACTCAATTTAAATAGTACAAAGGGAAAAGACAAAATGAAAAGGAAGGAGTCAAAGGGTGACAGCATTAAGAACTGCAGGGTCCAGATGGATGAAGACTCGTTTGACTGAAGGGTGGAATGCTTGACAAAGCCGTTGTGCAGGGCTTCCACTGCAGATACGCTAGGATGATGGAGAGAGAGTAGAGGGAGTTGGTCATGGCGTAGGATCACCAGAGAAGAGAAAGTGAGGGTATTGAAAGGCCATGGCAGTATGAGGATCATCTATGGGTTGTTGAACTTTCTAATTATTGTGCCAGGAATCATCATCAGGAAATAAAACTCTCAAGAAGGAGAGAAAGTGACCTGAGTAGGGTTGATAGGACAAGGAGACTCAGGAGATGGTAGAGACAGAACACTGTTCTCATGGTTCCTTAAGACTTGACATCCTTGCCTTGCCAAAACAGTATGACTCCTGCTAAACTCTCCATGTGCAACAACTTTGTGGGCACATTTAAAGCTTGAAGCTTAAGCCAATTATGTGGCTTTTATGTGAAGCATTTATTTTCTCCCTGCCTGTAGTACATACATTTACAAAAGAGGATGGTAATAGCTGTGTCATATCCTCATGTTAAATGTTCAGCAAAGCTAATTACTTAGACTGAATTACATGGCTAAATCCTTCATAATCACCTGTAAGGGACATTTTCTCTTTCTAGATAACTGAGCATTAAGTTGTCTAGAAAATAGGAAGGATAACACTGCTATACTTTGTGCATATATATATATATAATTAATATACTCTGACATACATTTTAGTTAACTTTAAAAATATAATAGAAAAGAGAGCTACTCACGGAATCCACTGTTAAAGAAAACACCATAGAACTTTTCATAAGGAGAACTATCAGCAGTATACATTTTTTAAGAATACTTAACTCTAACTTGTAAATTCTGACTATGTAGTAAGTGAAAAAACATGCCATGTAAATATATTTATTCATGTGTGGCGAGTTCAGAAAAACAACATTCTAGGTTTCCATAGCATGTTCAAGTTTTCTGAAATCAGAATTACTTTTTGTACTGGAAAGGCAAGATGATGCTTTCAAATATCCTGTGTACGTACACAGAATCCCCTGGTGTTCTCTTCCCAGGTTACTGAATCTCTGACTGAGTCTGATATGCCAGACGAGTTACATCACACTGATGGACTGATTCTGTGCTACTGAGAAAGCTTAGAATTTTAATTAACAATGATCCAAACTTTCCATCTTCATAGCTCAATTTCTTGTGAAGCATCTAATAAGTATATCCTGAATAGATTATAATAGATCTCATAATTGTAATTACTCTGATTTATGACTATACTGCTCTAAACACCTGTGGCCAGGTCTATTGAAAGGTCTACCTCAATAAAAATGATCATTCTGTGATCCACGCTGAACTTGTCCTTGACTCCTACCTGCCTCTGTTTGTTTCTTGTTGTCTCACTATTGCATTCTTCCATTTTCTCATTGTCTGTTTCCTCCCTTCATGTTACATATTCTCATCTTCTCCATCATCCATGCCTATGCATCTCCCTGCTCTCTATCCTTTCTGGACATTATGTCTTGTTTATCATATTTGGGTAGATGGTTGGGTAGCTAGCATAGGCACATGTGTGCTTTCTCTGACTCTCTCTCTTTTGCTATCTATCTATCTATCTATCTACCTACCTACCTATTGACCTACCTATCTATCTTCTATCTATCTATATAACTATCTATCTATCTATCTATCTATCTATCTATCTATCTATCTATCATCTATCTATCTATCTATCTACCTATCTTCTATCTATCATCTATCTATCTATCTATCTATCTATCTATCTATCTATCTACCTACGTATCTTCTATCTATCTACCTACCTACCTATCTTCTATCTATCTATCTATCTATCTATCTATCTATCTATCTATCTATCTATCAATCTATCTATTTATCATTTATCTATCATCTATCTTCCTCTCATAAGAATGGCTCATATAGTCAGTGATCCACACAGAGAAACATGTGAATCATCCAACTGAAAAGTCATTCTGTGGGACAGTCATCACCATCTGCAAAACCTTCTATAATGTTCCAGTAAATGGCACACTTACATTTGCTCTATGCTCAACATTTAAGTACATAAACAACAGTCACATGGTGTTTGCCATACTTCTAGTTTGGAGGCACCACCATGCCTACAATATGCTTCTGTCTCCCCAAGGCTGGAAAGCTACCATAGAATAGACCTTTGGTGAACACTTCTCAACTCATGTACATTCTACATTACGTTTAAAATTCTAAGGTAACTTCTTTTGTGTCAGACACATTAGGTTAAAATACTTTCAGTTGTTACATATTTCACATGAAATCGTTATATAGAACACATATTTACTTACTAATTTGTGAGAGTGGTAGTATTTGTGTACTGCTGTCTAGAACTTTTCTCCCATCTATATATACTTTGTATCCCATCATGCACTGGGCCCAATGTGTGATGTGTCTTGAACTTAGCTGAGCTTGAACTCTGACTCCTGTACAACCTAATCCCACAACTACTGAGAACAGAGGCACAGACAGGAAGGTCCAAACTGTGTGTGTGCATATTGTGATAGATGGAGTAGACCTCAGAGTTACACTGCCACTTGAGAAAGCAGACGGTGACAGGGAATTCTGCATGTCTGTTTGTGCATATTGATGGTGGCCGAGAAGAGATGTGGAAAGAGATGATTAGCAAATCAAAAGTTATCTGAGCGCAGTCACTCATGAAATAGGACAGGGAGCCCAGCAACAAACCCACATATCTATGATCAATTGATTTTCGGCAAAAGTGCCCAAAATACACAACTGGAAGGGCAATTCTTCAACTGACAGCTGGAAAAGCTGGAAATCCACAGTGTGAAAATAAATCTTTATCTCACTGCTTGTGCAAGAATCAACTCAAATGGTTTTAAATGAAGGACCTAATACTATAAAATGGCCAAAAACAAAACAAAAAGTATACCTGTGAGAAGCTTAGAGAGGCATGCATCTTTAATCCCAGAACTCAGGAGGCAGAGGCAGGCAGATCTCTGTCTCTGTAAGGATGAGGTTAGCCTGATCTACATATTAAGTTCTAGGCTAGCCAGGACCACATAGTAAGACTCTGTCCAAAACAAAAAGAAAGAAGAAAGGAACAAAGGCAGGCAGGCCGGCCTGTGACATTAGGCAGAGGTTGTTAGGACCCCCAAAGCAGGGACAACAAATGAAAAAAGAGGCAAATGGGATTGTGTCAGGCTAAAAATCTGTAGAACAAGGAAAGTAGCCAACAGAGATTGCCAGAATCAAATATTTCAAGTCATTCACAGAGTTAAGGGGGCTTAGAAGACTCTCGTCCCTGTGACCAGTTGCCAGATATAAACTAGTTAAGGAGGGAAGGTCTGTTTAGTTTGCAGTTTCAGGCGCTCCCATCTCCCACAGTGGCTCCTAGCACGTCCACTAGAAAACATAGAACACCCTTTGCCTTTTCTTCCATTTGGGCTCCAAGTCTGCGGGGAAGGGAGCTGCCCATAGTCAGCGAGGGACTGACTTAGTTAATCTTCTTTGACTTGTCCTCCCAGCCCCCACCTGAGGTATGCTTTACCAACACCCTCGGTGCTTCTCAAACCAATCAAGTTGGCCATCAAGATCATCCATCACAAGGGGCTAATATAGAAAAGTACCAAGGATCTTAATCTAATAAGAATGAGAAACAAATCCCCCTGTTAAAAATGTCAAAGGACTTGAACATTTATCGAAAAAGACAAAGTGGGTGGTAGATTGCTGAAAAAAAGTTCAACATACCGAGTGATAATAGAAATCTAAATTCCAACCAGTGAGCTATGACTATAGGTCTGCTCATGTGGCTATTGTCATACACATGAAATATAACAAGTGCTCATGAGGACGTGGAAAAGGAGAAAGCCTTATATCATGTTGACTACAATATAGATCAGTGCAGCCATTTGGGAAAAGAGTAGGGAGTTTGCTGAAAAAAATCGAAAATAGGAATTTCAGGGTAAGATGGAGGAATAGAAGCTTATTGTTGGAATCCATGAGTGAGAGGAGTCGGGACAACACAATATTCCAAAAAGTAAAATGGAGAAAGCTCTAAAAATCAAGAAAGGAGTGAACAGGACAGCCAAGAGCAGAGTAATAGGAAGACAATCAAGAAAGCAGCCCCCAGCTGCATGGGTTGGGGCAGCAGGCCAAGCTTCAACCACAATGTAGATCCAGTAGGGTTCCCAGTCCTAGATGCAGGAGAAATAAACAGCCCTCTCAAGCCTCAAGTCACTGGGGGTTTGGTGTGACAGTGAGTGCTCTTGTATACAGGCCAGCATCAGAAAAGAAAGTCATTTAGCCACTCCCTACATCTGGAGGGCTATAGCCAGGCTCCATGTGTGAAAGGAGGCATATGGAAACTGAGTCACCCTCTCAGACCTGAAAACAAGGAACAGCCATAACTCGGGGAGGCTGGGGGGCATCCCGTTACAGTGACTGGGGAGGAGATGCCACAACAGGTGTTCCCGGAGAGGAATGTGGGTAAGCAAGAGTGAGTGAGCAGAGTGGGGCCCAGGGAGCTTGGGCTGGAGAGGGCTCAGTGATCAATGCTGTTACCCTCTTGGTTCCTTGATGAATGCTGGGACGGCTGAGGGCTCCAAGCTGAGGCAGGCAGAATATGTCACACACACACACACACACACACACACACACACACACACACACACCCGGGTTGCCTCGCCAACATGCGTTATTTGGTGCTTAGCATGACTGAGCTCCGAACAACTGCTTGATTTTCCTAGCAGGTAGTTATGGGCAGGGTTTCAAAGTCCTAAAACCCAGAGACAAGATACTATATCCTCTCCATGGCAGATCTGTGTCCTGTGTATGATCCCCGCTCTGTGATGCACTTGGTGGTCCTCCTTTGCTTGGGTGTTTGGTTTTTGTGTGTTCACACATTGGGGCTCTCTGGAGTGAGGGGAACCCTTCCCAGGAATACAGGCCACAGAGGTCATTTGGGCCAGTACAGTTCCTGGTACACAAAGAAAGAAAGCTTCTAAATAAAATGCCGTCTGGAGGTGACAACTGATCCTGACAGGCTGAGGCTGTGACTCACGACTCCTCTGTCCAAACTTAGCAGGTTCCAATATTAGAGGAGTTGGAAAATGGCTTTTTTTTAATCCTTTGTCTTTAAAAACAAACAAAAAACAGGCTTCCTTTCCTTTTTATTCATTTTAGTATTTTTATAGCATTTGGTTTTGAAAAGGCCATTCACTTTTGTTATTCACTGTCTCACTGGTTCAACTTTGCATTTTCCTTTAGTCATACTTCTGCAACCTGTCCTTTTCTCTTTCCTCATTTACTGTTCCATTTTTCTTAAACTCTCTTCTTTTTCCCTTTCCTTGTCTCAAAGACTATTATTACGTTTACTTTCATTCATATTTAACTCTGTCTGTGTTATTGATTCTCCATTCTCTCTGCCATTTTCTTCTCTGTAGTTCTTATGAATGAAAATTCCTGGAAAGAAGCTGGGAGCCAAGACTGATTGACTAATTACAACTGCAGTGATGTGGAGAGGCTGGGGTGTTGCGGGTCCAGAACTTGATTACACCTTATCTTGGACTAGCACTGAACCTCCTCCCGGCCCTTGATTCCATGAATGGTCATTTCTTGCCACCTGTTTATAGGACATTCTATGAGTCACAGATTTTAAAAAAATCTTGGAATTTATCAACTTGCAGATCAGTAGCTTCCACCAACCTGAAAGCTAAAAGTGTCACCGAAAGCAGCTGAGGCTGTAGGAGAGATTTCCCCCATCTTATTGAAACTTGCTTCTCTGATGTTTCCATCAATGTATTTTTTAAATGCTTATATTTATAACTCTCTTCATTCTGTTACTATAAAAACTCTATGAAACTGGAACATGGAACCTGGGGTAACCTAGATCCATGCTTCCAAGGTTATGGTCACTCAAATGTGGCTCCAGAACACAGTATCTCTTCCCTTCTTTGCAGTGAGAACTATATATTTTGTGTTGACAATGGAGTACTAGTTAGCTTTAATGTATTGTTATTGTACTTATTTCGTTATTTTTCCCTCTCTCCCCTTGGTCAAGGGAAGGCCAGCGATGGAGCCCAGAATTCCACCCTTGTGGGGAGCTATGACTTCAAGCCTGATTTCAATTCTATTTCCATGTTGGCTTTTGTTTGGTGACGTTGCTGTCAAGGTATTTATTTCTTTTCTCTGGGTGGTACTAGATATTGAGTCATCGAGGAGAAGCTTCTCAATAAGAAGATGCCCATATGGAGTTAGAATAGATGTTCCCCCTCTAGGGGGAAGTTTCCCAGTCCCGCCTCAGCCCATGGTCCAGACAAATCTCTCCCACCTGCAGTCATGCAGCCGCTTATAAAATAATCACTCAGTGGTTTATATATTAATTACAAACTGTTTGGCCTATGGCTCAGGCTCATTACTAACTGGCTCTTACAACTGAACTCGACCCATTCCTATTAATCTATGTTTTGTCACGTGGCTTCCTGGCATTACCTGTTCTCGCACATCTTGCTTCTCCTGGTGGCGGCTCAGCAACAACATTCAGTGATCAGCTTTGGACTACAAACTCTTCAGGACAGTTCCAAGATGAGATGGTCCACCATATTACAGTTCTAGCCAGAACCTCAGACAAACTTTACCCATTGTTCTGAGACCGGCTACAAACATTACAGCTAGTCCTCATGAGACTTAACCATTGCTTTAGCTTTCTTCCTTCCTTCCTTCCTTCCTTCCTTCCTTCCTTCCTTCCTTCCTTCCTTCCTTCCTTCCTTCCTTCCTTTCTTTCTCTCTTTCTTTCTTTCTTTTTTTTTTTTTTTGGTTTTTTTGAGACAGGGTTTCTCTGTGTAGCATTGTGCCTTTCCTGGAACTCGCTTTGTAGACCAGGCTGACCTTGAACTTACAGAGATCTGCCTGCCTCTGCCTCCCGAGTGCTGGGATTAAAGGTGTGCACCACCACCACCCGGCTGTTTTAGCTTTCTTACAGGAGCCCACAGAGATACTGTCACCCCCCTAGATAGCAGGAAGCAATTTTAAGAAAATGATACCCCCTTTCCCAAAAGGTTTTATTTTCTCAGGGTTATGGATAATTGTCATCTGCTAGGAGTTGGTTATAAGTTGTAATAGGGTTGGGGTGGAATAATAAAGTTTAGACTCAGGATTCTCTTTTTGGAAAAGAAAAAAGGGGAAGAAATAGGATAGGACATTAAGGTAGATTATTGTATCTACTTGTATACTAATTTGGCAAACTATCAGCCTTAGATAATTTGCACTGGTAGGGATTCTTGTATATTGACACAAATGTAAACTATTTTTCTATTCCTATTTAAGATACTTTGTATATTGTCACAAATTCAAAACTATAATTTTCATATTGTACATATGTTCCTTCTCTTATTTGAAATACTTTGTATATTGATACAAATGTATAATTATATTTATCATACTGTATGTATGTTCTACCTCTGTTTAGGCTGTTTTGTATATTGATACATATTAAGGATATTGTTGTCATATTGCACTATACATTTCTACCTCTGATTAAGATATTTTATATAATGTCACAATTTGAGGTCATTGTTCTTATACAGTACATTTGTTTACAGATTGTTTATTTTAATGTGAAGCCTTAGTCCTTAGGTTATTTAGGTAGATAAGATTTACAGATTAATAGTCACCCATGCTTGTCATATTCATAGTTATGTTAGTTAGATTTTCCAGATTTACAGAAATATTTGTCAGATGGATAGGTAATTTTCAAACACTTCATAGAGCTGGAGAAAATGGCATTTAGATGTTTTAATAACTTAGAATTCTGTTGACATGAGACACAATTGCTCCTGGCAGCACCAATCTACTCCCGAGAGAATGTTGGGTATCAAAGACACTCCATATGAAAGTTTGTATTCTTCTTGGCAAAAAATGGCCTGCTGGGCAAAGAACTGCTCTTGCCTTGACTGCTGACAGTTTGTACACTGTCCTTTCCAGACGAGCAGGACACAAGGAAAAGCGATTGCTGAACATTGTCAAGACAGGGTAAGACGGTCTTTCAAAGTTTCTGCTTCTGAAAATAGCCTGTCAGATATTCTAGGCTTATAGCCAAAATGGAAGCCCAAACAGTGCTGAGAAACACTAGGCAACTGTCCGGGCTGCCAGTTGTCTCTGTCAATTCTTGCAATTTTTTTTACAAGTTGCTTGCTTGCACTTCCTGTTTACTCAGATAATATTATTTTCCTTTTTACGTCTTTGTTGGGGTTGAAGACTAGATAGTTACAGTTATAATCCTCTCATATCTTAGCTAAGAACATTTTAGGTACTAAGGTTAGATTCTTCAGGATAGGACAGCTATTGGAATAATCTCTTGGACTTGCCATTTACCTATGGTCTGTACATTTAGTATGTGTTTCTTGTTTGATGTTGTTCTTGTTGGTTGTATTTCTATTTTTGTATATGTTATTACCATTTCCCTCTCCTGGGCAATGCTTTATAATCATTCTTGTTGTATATAGTTTTGTATTAGGTTAGAAATTTCTTATTTAGACAAAAAGGGGAGATGCAGTGGGTACCTGTTCCACCTATGACCTTGAGGTACCAACCCGTAGGACATGGCCTCTGAGCTAGTCTAAGACCAGAGGGACACATACATGTAGATCTCTTATCTCCCTCATGGGCTTGGACAGTGTGGACTGACCCAGGTGGCAGAAGCAGTATGGGACTAGCCATCTGCCTTCCAGGACTCTGTGATAATTTTGCCTATCCTGTTTAGTGAGTTGTTCTCCCCAATTTATATCATAATAAACTCCCTATACCCTTTAAGCAGAATCCCTTGGATTTCTTGTTATATTCCTCACCCTACAATAGTTGTGTACAAATTGCAACTTAGAAACATAAAATTTAAAATATGAAAGAGCAAAGCAACATGATTCCTCCAAAAGTTAATAACTCTATACAAAAACAGAATCTAAATATGTTAAAATGGCTGCAATGTCAGGTAACTAATACAAAAGTCTAGCTTAAAAATGAGCAAAGACTTCAAAAGGGATCCAAATTAAAAATAAATCATGGACAAGAAATTAACAAAGGGGTACCTAGTCTTTAAAAATAAAACGAAATCCTAGATATAAAAATTCAGTTAATCAAATAAACTCAACTTACCTGAAAGCCATCACCAAAAATAGCAAAACCAGATAAAAGAAAGAATATTAGTATTGAGGAATTGTCATACTCAGATAGCAATAAAAACAAAAACACACAAACACAAAAACAATCACTGCTACAACCTTCAAGATTGCTGGGACACAATTAAGAGACAAAACATAAATTTGTGGAATTTAAGAGAAAAATCAAGCTTTAGACTAAAGACATGGGGGACTTATCCAAAAAAAATAGCAGAAAATGTCCTCAGTTGGGGGGGGCGGGGCGGGGAATGGACATCAGAGTATATAAGGCGTTTGGATCCTAAATAGACAGAACCAGAAATGTAATCTCACTAAGTTTCATTATAAAATGATATGACTGTAAAACTTAGAGGGAATTTTGAAAACTGCAAGAGAAATCCCTATTAACTTACAGTCTGCCAGAACAAAGCAGATCTCTCAACAGAAATGTTAAAAACCAGGAGAGTCTGGACTGGGAAAGTTCAAACTTTGAAACAAATAACTGCCAACCAAGACTATTATAACCAGCAAAACTATCCTGCAAAATCGAAGAAGAAATAAAAAAAAATCTTCCACCATGAGTAAAGCAATTTATCACCAACAAGTCAAAATTGCAGAAGATACTGAAGAGAAAATACATAGGAAAAGAAATTAATATATACACCAGTAAAAAGATATTGGAGATGATAAATAAGTCACAGTATCAAAGAATCAAACATAATTAACTCATTAACCTACCAACCTGAAAGACAAAGAAAGAGATTTAGCACATACCTTTCAATAATTACTCTAAATGTAGATGGTTTTAATTCTCCATTTAAAAGACTCTGTCTGGGTAAATGGATTAAAAACAAATCCCAGTTATTTGCTATCTACAAAAAACTCTACACATTGTCAAAGAAACACATGGGCTGAGTCTTGTCCAACAACGCTTCCCAGAAGAGCCATAGCATAATTAACAAAAACCACAGCACCAATCATGAGAAAGCCTCCTTTGAGCTCTTGGTCAGGGTGCTCAAGAGACTCTAAAACATCACAGCCTATTGCTGTTGCCCTTGTTTGCCTCCCAGAGGGAAGGTAAGTTCCTATTGCTGAAGACACCATGCACTGCAGACACAGGGTCCAGAGACCTTGGACTTGAATGCCTCCTCCCTGAGGAATAGCTTTGATAGTACTGGAAGGCACCCTACAAACTTCCAGGGGAGTGAAGCAACCAACTGTCCTACCCAGCTATGATGTCTGTGATCAACAATGACCAGTTTGGCACAATAACCGTAAGGATTCAGTAGTGGCACACATACCTTGGTGGTAACTAATAACTTTGTAATTGGATTTAAAGGCCATTGAACATTAGGGATAGCATGCCTGGTACTGGAAACCTAACCAACTACCTGGGGCTAGTAAAGTCAAGAGTCTTGGAGGAGAACCATCACTTCACTAGATCAACATAATTCCTTACCCCAGTCAAAATTTGATCCTCATATCCAGATAAGTGTAGCCCTTACACCTCATTAAGGAAGTATCTCTTTGCAACAAATGGAGGACACTACAGAAAACCACAACCCATCAAAATGCAGAGTTGTGGAGCCCAGGCACAACTGATGCAGCTATAACACAACTCCCACATCTTAGGTGCAGGCATCATTGAAAAAGGGGGGAACAACTATTCTTAAGATCCAAAAGAACCAGAAGTTTGCTGTGGGGTTGTGTCTCCTAGGAATGCCAGAGAAGCTATATCCATGAAGTCTCCGCAACATGGCTGCCTAAACATGAGCTGAACAAGGACACTCAGAGACATCTTAATGTGGAAGGGGAGAGACTCAAAAGTCTTCAACCCTAGACAAAAATCTACAGGCCACTAAGGATTGCTAAGAGCCAGAGAAATAGTCTTTCCTAGGGAAGAGCACACCAAGAAGTTGCCCAATACCAAATGGTCATCTCTGAAAACATACACATACAATTAGCATTATAAGAACTGAGCAGGTTGTATTTATATATTTAGGAACACACACACACACACACACACACACACACACACACACACACACATTGGTTTTTTGAGACAGCGTTTCTCTGGGTAGACCTGGCTGTCCTAGAACTTGCTCTGTAGACCAGGCTGGCCTCAAACTCAGAGAGAGTTTAGCCCAAGTGCTGGGATTAAAGGCATGCACCATGACCTCCTGGCTAGCTTACTTATTTATCAAATCTAAAATGTTAAAGTTATAAGGGCAGAGAGAAGCATGGTGATTGCCACAAGCGACCAGGACCAGAGGCAGAGAATAGACAGGGACAGAAGATTGTATTAAAAGGGGAAGGTTTCAGTTAAAGACGGGACAGGCTAATGTATACTCAGAATCACTGAAAGAGATAGACAGTACTCACAAAGCAATGGTAACCATTTGAGGTAATGGATGCACCAAGTGGCTTGGGCTGACTGTTCCACATTATTACGTCACAATGAGGTCTATAAATGTATGCAATCATTGTATCAATTAAAACAAACTAAGAATTTTTTTTTTAAATGGAAGTGTCTGAAATCACTGAGCATATCTCAGGAAGGCAAAAGTGTAAATGGAGGTGAGTGATAGTGATATTCCTGACTGTGTAACATGGCTATGCCAGACTGTTAGATGAGCTAGTCTGGGACTTTGTCTACTGAAATCAAATGACATGGCATGTATCTCTATATCAGGAATTCCGAAACCAAGGTCTCAGATGCATGAGACAAATATGTCATGACTTTGGTTTTTGATTTTTTTCTAAATAGATAAGAATGTTTCCTTCAGATAATTAAAAACAGTTGATAGAAAAAAAA
>CABHPR010152834.1:0-20410 GCA_902168415.1 Peromyscus melanophrys
GGGGGGCGGGTGTCTAATGCCAGCATGTGAGTCATCCCCACTTGCTACTGTGCCTTCCAAGAGTTTTAGGTATTTGTACATCAGCCCCCTTTTTCTCTTGCCTCGTTTGCATCATCCGCTGGCCTCATCCAGCTCACTGCTTGAACAGAGTGTTTTCCTCTAAATCTACTCTGTAATTCCATGCTGGCCCTGGAAAGAACTGAGTCTGCCGAGGGCATCAGATTCAGAAAGGAGTGGGGGTTCGGCAGTTGGTGATGGATAGAGTCCAGTACATTCCGTGATTGGCTCGTGGCTTCCGTACCGTTTTGTATATTTCTAACTGCTGTAGGTCTTAAGACTGCTTTCTGAGAAAAGTCATGTTTCTAAATGTTAGGTAACTGTTGGTTTACCACGAATAATTAAAGAGTTTTTAGAATAATAAATCACTGTTTTGACTTTTCACTGCCGATGGCGTTCCCTATGGCTTTAGGTGCAACAACAAGGTTGTACTTCCAGTTTAGCTCAGTTCTATTTCTTTATGTACATCTTGAACATGGGCATGGTGGATACTTTTGACCTCACAGTCACCTTTTCCTTTAAAAATTTATATCTATCTATCTATCTATCTATCTATCTATCTATCTATCTGTCTGTCTGTCTGTCTGTCTGTCTGTCTCTATCTATCTATCTATCTATCTATCTATCTATCTATCTATCTGTCTGTCTGTCTGTCTGTCTGTCTGTCTGTCTATCTGTCTATCTATCTATCTATCTATCTATCTATCTATCTATCTATCTATCTATCTGAATGTGTATGTGTGTGTGGTGTGTCTGCAGATGTAAATGCTATATCACGCATCCAGAAGTCAACTCGTGGGAGTCGGTTCTCTCCTTCTACCGTGTGGGTCCTTCAGATTAAACTCACGTTTTACAGTAAGTAGATTTACCCACTAATCTATCATACTTGACCTCATAGTTTTTTTTGGGTCAGGTTCTCACTGTGTAGCTCTGGCTGAGGCAATGGCTTGTTTGGCAAAGTGAATTGTTTTATAAGCGTGAAGACCTGAGTTTAATTCCCAGAAACCATGTAAAAATGCTGGGCATGGTGGCTTGTCTTTGTGCTTATAATCCCAGGGCTGGGGAAGCAGAGGCAGGAGGATTCCTGGGATAGTGTAGCCTAAGTGATGAGCTCCAGACCAATAGGACTCTGTTTCCAAGAAAGTGAACAGTGTTTTTGAGTATGAAACTTGAGGTGAACCTTTGATCTCCACACTGGTACACACAAGCATGTGCTTGCACACACACACACACACACACACACACACACACACACACACACACGAGGGAGGGGGGGGGGGAGAGAGAGAGAGAGAGAGAGAGAGAGAGAGAGAGAGAGAGAGAGAGAGAGAGAGAGAGAGAGAGAGAACACCAAGGAGAGGCACAAAAATTTCCCTACAATTTATTTCTTCTGTTTTCAAATTTCCCCTTTTCAGAAAGGCCATGTTGGACTCTGGTCCTAGGCAGCATGGTGATGGGGGCTGGACACTTCCTTTCTCATTGCCTTCCTTTCTTGACTAGGGGTATGTCTCTAGCCCAGGCTTCATCCTCCATCCAGGACCTCTCTTTGAGGCAGAACAGGGCTTCTTCCTTCCCACCTCCTTCTCTGAATAATCTCTTCTTTTGGTCAGATTTGTCTATTTTATATATTTTTTCCATATGAGGTGGGAAGAGAACAGTTCACTGCAGTCACATCAAAGTGTTGACAGGGTACGATTGGGAGTAGTGGCTTTGTCATTGAAACTGTTTCCATTTTCATGAGGAAGCATTTTCCTATGAGTATAGTGCAGTGGAAAGCATGTCTATTTCAGAAGTAGAGAGCCGTAGGAATAAATTTCAGCTTTACCTTTTGCTAGCTGGTGAACTGGATAAAGTGATCTGACCTTACAGTCAGTTTCTTCTAGGCAAGGTAGTGAACAATAATCTATCTGCTAGGGTAAGCAATTTTGAAGATGAGATGATGTATTGTTATAAACTCAAGGCTTAATAATCAGTAGATGTTGTTATGATTCAGCTATGATTCCATTGTTTGTGAATGTCCCATAACATTTTATTATAAAATATTTTAAATATACAGAAAAGTTGAAAAATATTTGATAGTGGACACTCATAAACTTACCTTGAACATGCTAGGGAAGTACTCTACCAGTGAGCTACATCTCTAGCCCTTACCTCCTAAATTTTATAAATAATATTTAAGTATATTTGACTTATCACAGGCATATTCACCTATCAATCTTTTTATCCATCTTATTTTATAGATTTCAAGGTAAATTACAGATATCTTCCCCTAATTAAAGCATTGTATTATTGAGTTCAATATTAGTTTATGATGCATTTAATAATAATAATAATAGTAATAATAATAATAATAATAATTTTTTGAGACAGGTTTTCACTATGTAGCTCTGGCTGTCCTGGAACTCGCTTTGTGCATCAGGCTGGCCTCGAACTCATAGAGATCCAATTGCCTCTGCTGCCCAAGTGCTAGGATTAAAGGTGTGCAATATTACACATGAGCCTGGTTTGTGATGCTTTTTAAACAATTTAGTTTAACATATAGGGGAATAGACTTCATTATGACATTTTCATACATGCCTAATTTTGGCTGACTTCTCTCCCTCTTTTCCCCTCCATCTCTCTTCCATCCTTGCTCCTATCCATCTGCCTCCAGTATTCCCCTTTCTAGTTTTAAATCATGATTCTTCTTTTTGATGGGAATAAAGATCTACATATAGCAGAAACCACAACTTTATGTGTAGTATTTGATATGTAAGTCAGTCTGCTATGAAGATACGAAATATTTCTGTGCCTCAGAAAGTTTCCCATTCATCTTCTGGGCTGTCCTCATTTTGACTCCTAACACAGAGTATTTCCTGAGATCTTCAGAGCTAGAATTCAGACACTTGTTATAGGCTGGTTACAGGGGCATTCGTAAGCTGAGTGGTTTCATGTTATGCATCTGGTCATACCACAGATGTTGGAACTAGGAACATTTTTTCCACAAGAAAGCTTGCAAATTTTTCATAAAAACATAGCCCCGCTATGAAAATGCAAAGGAGGCTGATGGGAGTATATGACCGAAGAGAGAACAAGAGGGTGGAGGAGTGGGGAGGAGACAATTTTTGTTTGAAATGCCAAAATGAAACAATTCTTTGGATGCTAATTTAAAAACGAAACAAAACAGTGCTTCATTCAGCAAATAGTTATCTGAGAACTTGCTAAGCACTGTGGGAAACACTGTAGAATCAAATGAGTACAAACAGCATTTTAAGGGTTGTGATAAAAACAGAACCCGAGTAGAGCAGAGCACCAAGAAGGGGCAGCAGTTTGGCTTTTTCAGACCTGGAAACACAGATAAGGACAATCTCAGGGAGGCGGGGATATTCGAACAGGGTATTGTAAAGGATGAGTTGGCCAGCATTCATAGAGTTAAAGAGTGAGAAAAGAGATTTGAGGATGAGTAGGGGAGGAAAGAGTATGGTGGGGATGGTTTTCCTGAACTGGAGCAATGGCTGCATAGATTAAGCTGGAGTGGGAAGTAGATAGGGCTTTGCATAACATGTGAATGCCTACATTATTTCTGCAGTGCAGGGAAAATTGTACTCAAGAGACAGAAAAACTTAAGCAACGCAGTTAGATTTGCTTTTGGTTGTTCTGGCAGTCGCTATGGAGCCTAGGCTGGCTTCATTCTTGCCATATCCTTGTCTCTGCCTCCAGTGTACTGGTATTACAGGCATATGTAACCATGCCTAGCTGGGTTAGATGTTTAAAAGTGCTTTATGATCAAATTATAATTGTATTTCTTCTTTGTGTTATTATACTTTAATTTTATATTCATATCTGACTCTTCCTCTGTTTATCTCTCCAAAATGACAGGAAGTGTGCCAGTATCTGACAAATCCCTATATGTCGGATTCCCTGCTGGTGCAGAACATTTACCAAGCTCTGAATGTATATTATAATTACTCAGGCCAGACCAGATGCAATAATATTTCTGAAACAACAATTGGCAGTTTGGGATCCCGGGTTTGGGGCTATCAGGTAAGCATGTATGGCTCCTGAGGCAGTCTTTCTTTTTGCTGATACAGTTGTGCTACAATAGTGATCAGATAAGAGTTTATCACCTAACCTGCATTCAAATCTAGACGATGTTGCATTACACTGTAAGACTACCAATAAGTTCATTCATTCATTCACTCACTCACCAATCACACTGAGTGTTTATCATTGATCAGGCTCTCTTCAGCTTCAAAGATAAAGACATAAATAACATGACCGCACCATCAAATAATGAGAAAGATAGATGCACTAACACTAAAATAGACCTTGGCAAGTCCTGGAAAGGAGGCATTGTATGGACGTGTGACAGAAGTGAAGTCTAACTTGACTCTCTGCATCTGCATTCTTTTATCTGCACAGTATGATTAATGATTGTAACCAGAAACTTTTCTGCGTCCCACAGCTGCTCAGTCCCAAATAAATACACTGAGGCTTATATTAGTTACAAACTCTTTGGTCTACAGCTCAGGCTTATTATTGACTAGCTCTTTCATCTTAAATTAACCCATTTCTATTAATCTATGTATTGCCATGTGTCTTGTGACTTTACCTGTGTTCTATTACATCTTGTTCCCCTGCCAGCTCTCAGAGTCTCCCCGACTCTGCCTTTCTTCTTCCTGTCTCTTGGATTTCCTGCCTGGCTCTAACCTGTCTTGCCATAGGCCAGAGCAGCTTCTTTATTAACCAATGATAGCAACACATAGTCACAGCATACAGAAAGACATCCCACAACAAATTCCTTCTAAGGTTTTCTTTAGGGTTAAATATGACCATAGATATGAAAGAATGCCCCTTGCAAAGAAAGGAATACAGATTCTTCTGTGACCTTTCAGCCATGTCTTTCTTTTTTTTTTCTTTTTATTAGTTTTATTCTCTCATACTTTACATCCAGACCAGTTTCCCCTCACTTTACTCCTCCTACTCCCTCCCCCCACCTCTCCTCTCCCCAGAATCAGCTCCTTCATTTCCCTTCAAAACAACAACAACAACAACAACAACAACAACAACAACAACAACAACAAAAAGAGCAGTCCTCCCAGAGATATCCCTGAGCATGGCCTAACAAGATACAGTAAGACTGGGCACAAACTCTCATATCATGACTAGAGGTGGCAATCCAGTAGGAGGAAAAGGGTCCCAAGCACAGGCAAAAGAGTCAGAGGCAACACCTACTCCCATTGTTGAGATTCCCACAGGACCATCAAGCTCCACAACCATAAGGTATATGCAGAGGACCTAGCTCAGACCCATACAGAGTCTATCACTTCAGTTTCTGTGAGCCTCTATGAGCCCCTATACCCCCCCCCCGGCTCTGTGGGCTATGTTCTCGTGGTGTCTTCAATCCCTCTGGTCCCTACAATCCTTCCTCCCCCTCTTCTGCAGGGTTCCCCTGGCTCTGCCCAGTGTTTGTCAGCCATGTCTTTCTACGGAGAAATAAAAGTGTTGTGTGGCAGGGATGTAAAAAGGGTGGGGTGGGGGGGGGGCTGAAGCTCAGTTACAAGTTCAGATACTGGCTTTGCTACTTACTGATGATGATGCTACTTATTTTGCTCCTCAGCAGCTGAATGATCTTGAAAATTCACCTCTTCATTTCCTTTCCTGGTTTGCTTTTAGACCTGCACAGAAATAATCCTGCCTTTTTGCACAAATGGTGTTGATGACATGTTTGAACCCCGTACGTGGGATTTAGACAAGTATTCTGATGATTGTTATAAACAGTGGGGTGTGAGGCCACGGCCTTCCTGGGTCACTACTTTATATGGAGGCAAAGACATCCGTTCACATTCAAACATCATTTTCAGGTGAGTTCTGTTGGTCCCAAGAGGAACTTTGGTTGTTGGGGACCCTTGCAGAATGGCTGAGAGAATAGAATTAGGAAAGTGTGGGGTAATAAAACAACATAGAACGCAGCAGTGACCTCATCAGTCTTCTATTAAAATCTCTCCATCATGAAACAAAACATTATCTTTTGTTCTCAGGTTGTGTTGTTATTGTTAGTAGTTATAACATTAATATTCAATATTGGTTCAACTGACACTTTTGAAGTGCCCACTCTATTTCCTTCCAAGTACTGTAAGACATGAGACACTTTAAACAAATTACCCAGAATCCTCACAACCACTTTGAGAAGTAGTTGTGATAGCTGTCCTTTTAGTCAGGAAGATACCCAGAATCACTGAATTGAGATACTTACAGAAGCCCAACCAGGTAGTTGTAAAGGGAGATTTCTTCCTTGGCTTGGATGCCTACAAACCCATTTGTTCTTCTTTGTCAGTGCTTTCAAGATGTAACACATTTGATACTGGTTCACACCAGAATGAACTGAGTTGGCTCCAAGCATACCTGACTGTGATGTCACATGTTTCATGTCTGGCTAGGTTGTCTGCTCTTCAGCCGGCAGCTGGCTAATTCAAACATTCACCAAGGTCTGGGACATAACTCACTAGTAAAAGTCCTTGTCTATTATGCAAGAGGCCACGTTTCATGTGAATCTGTGGACACCAACACATACGTCTTCACTAGAGCTGTGGTTAAATTTGCAAGCATCTTTCTTTTCACACTCTCTCTTAAATGAGTCAGATTGGATCCTCTGTACACACACAGTAGTTTCTGACAAAGAGAAGTGTAGACGAATTTCTAAATGTCTTATTAAATAAAAAAACATGGAGCCAGGAATTTGGGTTAAGGCCTGAGAGAAAGATCAGAGGAATAGGTCAAACCACGAGCTAACCTCACCTCACCAACTCTGCAGCTTCCAAAAAGGAGCGACTTCCTGTCTACTCAGGCTTATATGCCTTCTTGTTCTGCCACTTGATTTGCTCTCTGTCTAGCTACATCACTTCCTCTTCCTGGCCAGCTCTGTCACTTCCTGTCTGTACAGGCCTCCGGAACTCTATGGTTGGTACTAGGATTAAAGGTGTGTGTCACCACACTTGACTCTGTTCCCTAATATGGCCTTGAACTCACAGAGATCCGTACAGATCCCTGTCTGCCAGGTAAAGGATTAAGGGTATGTGCTAACATTGCATGACTTCTGTATTGTGGATGACTTTTTTCTCTGATCTTCAGGCAAGCTTTATTTATTAAAGCACAAATAAAATATTACCACATTTCAGCACAAATAAAATATCACCACAGAGAAGTGCCGAAGGTTGCTGCCAGCCTTGATTAATATATGCCTCTGACTATCAGACTCACGCTATTTTCTAACCCAATAGATATCTGTTTCCAAATAAAAGCCAAGACACTGACAGAAAACAGACAGCTTCTTTTGGTTTAATTTCTTTAAATTGTGTTCCTTCGTCTCAGTTGGATTCTTCATAACTATATTATTTGGTTCAGCTATGTGAAGTGGTGGTTGGACAGATGAATCCACTTACCTTCTGCCAGATTTAGAGTGTTTGAAATTAGGGAGATTCGAAAGACTGTGAACACTGAGAAAGGCATCTGTATAAGCCTTTGGGTCTGGCTTTATCATTAGTTCTGCTGTTAGAAAATATCCAAGACTTGGCAATTTATAAACAACATAAACTTATTTCTCATGATTGTGTCAGCCAGGAAATCTAAAATGAAGGTTCTGACAAGTTCTGTGTCTAGTGAGGGCATGGTGTCTGTCTCCAAGATGGCACCTTGAAGCCTGTAGTCTTGTACAGCAAAAGGTAGAAGAGTGGAAAGGGACCTAGACTAGTTTTTCTAGCTTTGTTCGTTTACGAGAGACAGCGTTTCACTATGTATCCCCCGGCTGTCCTGGAACTCGAAATGTAGACCAGGCTGGCCTCGAACTCATAGATAGATAAACACCTGCCTCTGCCTTCCAAGTGCTGGGATTAAAGGAGTGTGTCACCACATCTGGTTTGTTTCAGTCTTTTGATGATAATCCCCATGTAAGTCAATCACTTCCCCAAAGGACCTGTCCCTTATCACTAATCTTAGTGCTTGTCTCCACAAGTTAAGTTCTGACACATGAATGAGGAGCACAGAGTCTCCAGGCTCATCTCTGTTCTAGCAGAGGAGGAAGTACTTTATCAGTTCATTGTTTCCCTCTTGGAGATTATCTTCAGGGACTGTCCATATGGTTCTACTAACATCCAGGACTTTAAGGTTGTAAGATAAAGACCTTAGAACAAATAAAGCTGAAGATCAAATTTAATTAAGTGTAATCTTTATCCTTTGTTTGGATGTTTAATATATGAGTTTTGGTCAAATACAGTCTCTTTTCCTATTGGATTCAACCACCTCAAATAATTATTTTAGTAATCTATTTGCCTGTTTGTAGTATTCATAATCGTCATTAGCATTGTCTTCATTTTCACTAGAAGTGGGGAGAGAGTTTGTGAGAGACATTTCCGGATGAGAGCAGAAGTCAGTGGGTCATAGTAGCTCAGTGTAAGGAAGGACTTTCTAAGACAGCTGTATAGATGCAGAAGGAGCTTGTCTCAAGTGAGATGATGTTGTCTGATGCTCAGTTTTGCCATGCGAAAAAGAGGACAAGCAGTGACACCTCACAGAGTTCTGTCATATTTAAATGAGTTAGCCCAAGCTAGACCTGGTGGCCTTTTGTCCCTACTACTCAGGAGGCTTAGGCAGCAGGTTTTGCCTACTTAGCAAAACCAGAGAAATGTTAACCCAGCAGAATACTATGCACTCAGACTCAAACCTGGAAAATATATGTACGTAGAAAGTGAAATGAAGTCTGTTTTCTCCCCTGAACTTTTTATCTGTATGTTGTTCCTATCCAGCCTAGAATGTAGACACGTACAGACACACACACATAGACACACAGACACACACAGACATAGACACACAGAAACACAGACACACATAGAGACGTACACACACAGACATAGACACACACACACACACACACACACACACACACACACACACACACACATACACACACATACAAGTATGGGGGTTGCTTTGGCAGGAAGGTTCAATATGAAATTGTTGAATTGGAGATTTTCCAGCTAAGATTTGTAATTCTAGAATCAGGTTCAGCCTGGGTGTCTTTTTGTTCTTTCTATAATTAAATACATATTTGGCTTTGGGCAAATTGCTAATTTATGAAATTGAGAAATACTAATGATTATCTAACCCAGTTATTTAAAGAAGAGATAGATTGTTACAGAAGTAAGCACAATGAGGGCAGAGGTTTTGTCTGTATTGTCTGCTGAGCCTGCTGTGTCAATGAGCACCAGACACAGATGGGTATTCAGTAAGCATTTGGTGAGTAGCTGAGGACTTGATAAATAGTAGCTGTTACAGTCCTGCTTTGGCAATTCTTTTCAGTGCACGGTGGTTTTCTTGGGAGGATTTGTATTTTCCACAACCCATAGATGATTTCTCCAATGATGATTCTCAGTTATTTAAGTATAAATTCAGAAGGGACCCCATGAAGAACTGGTTAACTAATATCATTTCCCAGGTAAATTAACTATTGCCAGTGATTAAGTGAGGCTGGTTGTTGGGGATTTTTACCCAGGTATCTAGAGTCTCCCAGGAAAACAGTATATAGATTTAGATGCCCATGACTGGTTTAGCTTTCATATGTCTGAACTGAGAAATTCAAGTCCATGTGCAGGCTGGGTCTCTCAGCAACTTCCAAACACTGTTGCTAAGTCACCAGGTGCTTCAGATGACCTTTAAATCAGATGCAGTTTGCTCATTCACGTGGCTGCAGGGACTTCTTTGTTTTGCAAATACTGGAGCATTTCCTGTCTGGGTTGAGCCTGTCAAACTGGAGCAAAGAGAAGGCTGTTGGTTCTCTCAAAAGAAGCCAACCTTTATTTTGAACAAAACCAGGAAAGCATGTTTTTGGTATAACTGTTTCTCCCCCAAGAATGATATTAGTAAGTTACAATTAAGCATTTTTTTTTGAAGAGAAGTGTATGATGGAAAAGGGAATTTAAAGTTGTATTTCACACAATGGAAAAGGGAATTTAAAGTTGTATTTCAAACATGTTTACATTTAACATGCCTCAATGTTTATTTTCTAATTCAATTTGTGCAGTGCCTTTATCTATAAAAGGCTGATAGACTTAGTATTCTGACTAAGTTTTATGAGAAGCACTTTTGAATTCATTTTCATGATTTGCTTACCCCCTGGAGGTATTATCACTTCCTATGCTTATGGTATGTGATAATAATCACATGAACTGGACATTTGTGTGGTATGTTATAGTTTGTGCCTTATTTCCATGTGTATTATTCAAATTTGACCCCATAACATCTGTATGAGAGAGACTTTTGAAAACATTTCTTTTCTGTAGTATGCATAGGAATTGAGGCTCCCGGAAGTTAGGTAGCTTAGTAAAGATTTGAAACATAATGTTGATGTTCTTCCTGCTTCCGCACACAGCTGAAAGCTCAGATGTGTGTTTGTTTCGGTCATTTATGTGGACTCTGTTCTTCAATGTCAGAAAGTGCTGAAGAGGGTATGTGTTCATGAACCTGTAAACCTTTACTCACAGATCTCCATGGGGGACATCCGGTACGAAGCACAGATAATCTGATACCTAATTTCCTTAAGTGTTTGTTTGGCTCCTACTGTGAACCACACCTGGTTCTAGAAACCAGAGATAGAGCGATAGAAGAAACCCAAATCCTTAACCGGGTGGAGTCCTGGTTTGACAGGTGATAAAACAAGACAGTTTCAGGAAATATGCTAAAGAGAAAGAAAGGTAAGCCAGGAAGGGGGTTAATGATAGATAGAGGTGGAGGATTGGATCTTGTCAGTAGTTCATGGTAGAGATAATGGAGACTTGGATTGTGGTGTGGGAGTCATGTGAGAAGGAGTCAGGTTCTGGATATATTTTAAGATATAGCTGGCAGGTCTGGTGACAGATTGGGTGTCAAACGAAGACTAGAGGATGACAGCAAACCCTTGACCTGAGCAACTACAAAAGTTGCCATTAATGGGGACTAAGAAGATGAAGGGAGGGGCTGGTGAGGAGCTGAGGAATATAAACTCACTTTGGACCTGGTATCCTTGAGATGTGTAAGTAGACGTCCATGTTAAACATGCCATGTAAGTAGTTGAATTTTGATAATAAAGTACAGACCATTGAATTGGCACTGTCAGGTGGTACATATGCTCAAAGTGTCTTGGCAGTAGAAAATCAGTGTTAATCTATAGTATTTTAATGGACCATTGCAAAAGATAGGTATTTAGTATTTTTAGGAGGCAGGTAAGTACTCTTACTTTTTTGTGATGGTTGCTTGAGCACTCCAGCCACACCTCATGTATCTTTGTCATGCTTTATATAGGCCTTCTACTTTGGGCTGAATCAGCAGCTGAGATGGGGAAAGGCCTGAACTTTGCTTTCTATTTTCCTAGTAAAAATAAATACATTCTCTTGGCTATTATTATTTTATGAATCCCAGCATAGCTCCTGTGATGGGATACATCAACCGCTAAGTTAACACAAATCTACTCCCCTAAGAAGAGGGAACCTCAGCGGAAGAATTGCTTTGATCAGATTGGCCTGTAGGTATATGTGAGCTGCACATTACTGATTGCTAATTTATATAGGAGGGCTAAGCATAATTAAAGATGTTACAACTAAAATGGATACTATAGTAAAAGGATTTATGTGGTAGCATATTTAATGACAATACTTCCGAACCATTTTCCGATGGTGAGTTTATTAACGTACAAAGCATTAAAATGGAGAGCATCATGCGAGTCATTGATAAGATGCTGAATTTCTTAAGGGCAGAAGGATTCAATTGCCAACTGCAGGAATTCCTTAAAAGTGTTAATGCTAATGATGGTGATGTCATTTACTTTTCAGAAGCAAGACAGCTGGGTTGTGAGCAAATATTGAGTAGATTTCATAACTGATGAGGCATTATCAAGTCATTTATGCTATCAAAAAAAATTTGTACCAGGACTTGATGATGGAAACTGGCTTATAGATTTAACATTTTTAACAGATTTAACCACTCATTCAAATGAGTTAAACATATGTCTTCAAGGGGAAAACTAACTTACCAATCAATACAGTTTCCAAATCATAACAGTGTTCTGATGGAAACTGAAATTATAGCAAGCTCAAATTGAAAGCAAGCACTTCTATGCATTTCAGTACTCTGGCAAAACAATCCCATAAACTGCAAAAAGTGTATAGCCTTTGAAAACAGATTTCAAGCTTTCAGGAAAAATATTTGGCACACTTATGACACAGTATTCAGTCCACATAGACATGTTTCCAGCCAACTTTCACCAGTTCATGGGACTGCGACACTCATCTTAAAGAAAAATCAGACCGCATGTGTTTAGGACTTTAAGGGTCCTGCCGTCGGTTCCTCACAATCACGCCCTGTGCCTATTTACTGCTTTTTGTTGTTGTGAGCACTTACGTTTTAAGCGATTGTTTACAAGAATGAAGCACACTGAGAACTAAAACCAAAACATCCAATGAGTACCATGAGTACTTCCATCAAACCTGCTATTAACCTGCTATCAAAAAAATCCCACTAGTCTCATGTTGCCCTCTTCTCTTTTGCGTCTATAACAAATAAATGTGTTTTGTTGAAATAATACGGAGCATCAAGCACCAAGAAACTCTTTAATGTGACCAAGTAGATCCTCAGACCAAACCTCCCAACTTGTTCATATTTTCAGGCTTAGGCACGAAGAGTGTTCCTCATATTGTATTTGAATGCGGTCATAAAGAACTGACAACCTTAATTTTTCTTGTTTCCCTTACTTCAGCAATGGTGACCTGGATCCATGGTCAGGAGGTGGAGTTACCGAAGATCTCTCCGATACCCTGGTGGCAGTCAACATCCCAGATGGGGCCCACCATTTAGACCTGCGGCCCAGCACTGAGACGGACCCACCATCCTTGCAGTTAGCCCGCTCTGTGGAACTCAGACACATGAAGCAATGGGTCTCAGATTTCTACGGCAATTACAGAAAGCAGCCCTGAGAAACTTTTAAGGAATAATTTTTTATTTTCTTCTTTTATGTTCACTAAACTCACATACCCATTCACTTTGATTTTTTTATATATAATTACTTTCCCTCATTTGTCATTGTATTTGTTGGGCCAAGGTCGAGACAGAAGAGCGTGACAGGGGTGGGCGCAGCCATCCCACCCAGGTGACTGCTCCGTCCTCACTGCCTTTGTACGTCTCCAGGAAGAATGCCATCCTGGCAGCTCTCATGCCATCAGAACTGGCATGGTTCCTGACTGTCTGTCACCAGAGGGAGAGCCACTTTTCTCCCAAGCGGGGATGTCTCCTCGGTTTTGAGATTGAAGTCTCTCTGGCCCATTGTAAGCCCCCATTCCTGCCACAAAAGGAAAAGCAGAAGCTGGATTAAAAACGCTGCAGCTGCGGCTGGTGGGCTGTGTGATGCCAGTCCAGGAAACTGGCCGCTTCCTGTGAGCTCCATGACTGCCTTTGAACTGCAATAAAGAATAAGGCAGACCTACCTGTGTGTTGCTCCCATCTCGTCCAGCTGTTGGGAAGGCAGTGTGCCTGGGCTGGCTGCTTTCGGGAAGTCCTTTCTTTTTCTCTTTCCCCCTTGGCAGCCTTCCGTAGTTCTGGGATATTTGCCACCGTGCTGCAGCCAGGAGAAATCTGGCCTTCTCCTGCTCCGTTTCTCTTTGTTTCTAAGGTCAGTTTTGTGGTGATTTAGTTAAATTATGCCAACTTAGGAAAATCGCTCTGTTTGGTCTTTTACTTGAAATTCGAACAGGCTCTACATAGTGGTCACTGATGATACTTAAGTAAAAAGACTTTTAAATTTGCTGAGTAAGCTATTCAAAGATCAGAATGTAGCTCTGGTTGTTTTTTTAAAAAAAATATTTTATCTTCTGATAGTTGTTACTGATACAAGCAGCAGGTGTGTGGGGACTTTTCCTATATGGCTTCCAGACGACAAGCAGAGTAATTCATGCAGGCGGCATATTTGACATTAATAAATGATGGACCCTTCTCATTTCCAAGGGGTTGGAACTTTAAAGCGGTTCTCACACTGAGACCTTTCTTCCAAAGGGTTTTTCTCAAATAGGAAATACAGTTGAATCCACGCATTTCAGGGACATAGAGACTAACAGTCTCCTCTGTACTGAATGAGCTCTTCTTCCCAGCTTCTTTTTTACTTTTTCATTAACCTTTTTTTTAAAACCTGTGTTTGGGAACATCTAAGGTTTTTTAAAGTGTACTTGAGATTGGTCATTTCAAGAACCAAGTTTTGATCGGGAGACTGAGCTGTTTCCCTATTTTCCTGGCATACAGCAAAATCTTGGTCTTGCTTTGGAAGCTTTCAGTTTTCATTCCCATGAGCAGTCGTTGCCTTTCATTCTATCGAAGCAATTTGGTTAGCACTTGGTTTTGGCATCAGAAAACAGTCTGTCGGGTAGCCGTCAAAGTCAAGACAACACGAGTTTTTATTCTTTGTCCACTAAGAAGTTGTATGGCTCAGGCTTGGGACTTTAATCCCAGGCATTCTTATTTTAGGATTTTAGCCCATTCTCCTCGATGTGTTTTTCCTTATTTAGCATCCATAAAGTGCTTTGAGATTTCATTTAACGTTGATTATTCAGAGGCATTATATCTTTCTGAAGAAACAAAATTTAAAAAGAAAGATTTTTTTTTCTTGGCCAGCATGATTTATACTTTGTATAAAGTTAACCTAAGTATACTGTACTAAGTTTTTATTTAAGTTGAAAAATGAATGAGAATATCAAATCTTATTCAAAGTGGCCAGGCAGACACATTCAATCCCAGCATTCAGGAGGCAGAGACAGGAGGACGCTTGCAAGTTCAAGGGAAGCAGCCTTGCCTACGTAGTCGCTTTCAGGCCAGCCAAAAACCAAAGGTGACTCAAAAAAATCAACCAACCAACCAAAAAACAAAACAACCCCCCCAAACAAATGAAAACTAAATCCAAAACTCAAAACATAATTTTTGGAATGCTTAATATGTTTCTTTTTATTTTTCTTTTTATTTATTATTTATCTTATTTATTTTTTAGTTTTTCTTTAATCTTTTTGTTTTTTGAAAAAGTTTTAAAGCATATTCTAATCATAGGTTATACTGGGTTATGACACTGTGACATTTCCCCCAATGTCCCTCTCTTGTCTTCTCCCTCCCATTCCTGCTGACCCTCTCCCTTCTACTGCTGACCCTCTCCCTTCTACTTTCACATCTTTTTTTTCTTTTTCTTTTTAAATTGTGAACCAATGTGTTTCACTAGGGTCACTTACAGGAGCATAAGTGAGTAAGAGGATTTTTATTTTTTATTATTTTTTTATTTTTTATTTATTTATTTTTTTTTACAAGAGCATAGGCAATTTACCACGAGCTACATCATGGAAGAAATTCCAGCTACCATTAATTGTCAATGGATCTACTAGGAGGGCTGAGGCCTTATGAACCTCTTCCCCCTCCATGATAGGCCCAATCTTGTGCATGACTGGTTCAGGTAATGACAGCTACTGAAGGTTCAAGAGTGTAGCTGTCATGTCATGCCTGGGACGCAGCATTGCACATCACTCCACTTCTTCTGGCCCATACATTCTTTACCCCGTCCTTCATTGATGTTCCATGAGCCTTGGAGGGGTGATATAGATGTCCCATTTAGGGCTGACCTTTCAGGAGCTGTTTATGCTCAGTGTTTAGATCAGTTATGAGTCTCTGCAACCAACTGCAGAAAGAAACTCCTCTTACCAAAGCTCTCAGCACCACTAATTCATTTTAATTTATTAATGTCAAATATGCCGCCTGCATGAATTACTCTGCTTGTCATCTGGAAGCCATACAGGAAAAGTCCCCACACACCTGCTGCTTGTATCAGTAACAACTATCAGAAGATAAAATATTTTTTTAAAAAAACAACCAGAGCTACATTCTGATCTTTGAATAGCTTACTCAGCAAATTTAAAAGTCTTTTTACTTAAGTATCATCAGTGACCACTATGTAGAGCCTGTATATATATGTAGGCATAAACAGAAACATCTAGAAGGCAATTTATGGGCACACAATGTCAATTTAGCAAAACAACAATAGAGGCTTTCCCACTAGGGTCTATGTTCTCCCCAGCCATGGGCCTTTTACCAAGTTTATAGTACCAGTTGTAAATTCATTGCTGTGGAGCAGGCCTCCACTTCAATCAGAAAAAGGCTGGCTGCTCTCCAAGTCGTCATACCACTATTACACTAGTGGGCATTGCCCGGCAGCTTACTGGTACTCACAGTGGTTGTACCTGTAGCTCTGGGTGCTTGGATTGTTTGGTGTGGGATGCTAGCTTGAAGCTATAGGTTCAAGAACAGCCTGGTAACATAGTGGGGGTCTTGTAAGGAAAAGGGAAAAGCTTGTTTAAAGTGTCCATCCACTAGATCTCTGAATTCATCAGACAGGAAAGAGCGACACAGAATACAAGTTTTTTTCTTTTCTGCTTTTGTTAATCTAGAGGCAACAGGTGCATTAAAGAAATTTAGGTGTTGAAAAGAAAGCCCAGCAATTAAAGGTACTTGATGTTTTTGGGGACCAGGATTCCTTCCATCAGTTGTATCAGGCAGCTTACAACTGCCTATAACTTCAGCTTCAGGGGATCAAATGCCCTCATCTGGCCTCCACAGGAATCTGTGTTTGCACTCGAGCATTCACACACACACACACACACACACACACACACACACACACACACACCCTTCACAAAGACATTTTAAAAACTTCTTTAGCATTCTGTAGAGCCAGGGGAGTCTCTAGAGCAGCCAGTTTCCAGACCAGCATGCTAGAGGATGAACATACCTCAGGGATCCAGCCCAACCCGTCAACCCCATTAGAAGGGGCTTGTCTACAGTCTCATAACTTATTCTTTGGTACAACTTGGAGTTGATTCCAAATTTATTATGCTTCATGTTACTGGTGTAGCTTAGTCTTTGTTCTTAAGAACCAAAGTCTCAGTAAGCCACCATCTGAAACAAAGGGGAACTTATTGAAACCATACCAAAATCTCTCCCAGGGCTGTGGTCACTAGGTATCATGATGGAAAAGATCTGGAGCCTGCCAAGTCTGTAAGTCAAGATGGCTCATTCTACATCTCCAGCTTCCAACCAAGACAACCAGGTGCCAGTCAGAGGGGCAGCTTTGTTTTTGAAATGTTTATTATTTTATCATAAGACTGAATTTTCAAGTGAGTTTATGTAAGTGCCAATGCTGAGCCCCATCCTAGAGCTTGTAGATCATTCTGGGGTAAATCTCAGGAAATTAACTATCTAGCTGGTTGCCAAGTGATCTGGGGACATCGTGCTTTGACAAGTGCTATTGAAAAGCATCCTGGGTTCTAGTCTCTTCAGACAGGGCATGCCCTTTCTGTTCATCTTCACCTGTTTCTGTATCTGGCCTGTTGGAGAGTGGGAGCCCTGCTTCAGGTTGCAAGTCCTGCAATGGTCCTTCTGTCAGCCAGCTTCCTCTCTCTGCTCACAACAGGCCCAGGATGACTTCTCAGAGTGGAGTTCCCAGTGCCTCACAATTTCTCATATCTCAGGCAGCTAGGGAAGGACAGGATCTCGAAAACATGGTTATAGAAACATGTCAGGCAACTCAATCTCATGATGTCTGCTTGGAAGACAGATGTCTGACAAAATGCCAGCATCATATATAGTAGAAAGATCTATAGGCCAGCATATCTTAATTAAAATTTAAATAGTTATTTGTCACATGCAAATACACATTGTGATTGTATAAAATGATGGCCCCAAATAGTTTTCCTTCTCTTTCATTTCCCTCCCCACCTCATGCTGAGGCTCCATTCTAGAGCATGTGCGGTGCTAGACGGTGCTCTACCGTTGAGTGTCTTCAATTTTTGCAGTGCCTACCTAACGGAGCACCTACTAGGCATGAAACATTGTTCTAGAGCTTAGAAAATTAGAGGTGACAAAGAAAACACAATAACTGTTCTAATTTTACGTTCTAGTGGGATAAAGACACAATTGGTAAGCATTGCAATGTATTGGTATATTTGTTAGTGCTGCAGAGTACTGGCTGTTGGTTCAGGATGTTTAGCTAGGAATCTGAATGTGCAAGAGGATAAAAATACCTTTCTGAGATGTAGTATTTCAGCTGTCATCTCGATGAAGAATGGGAGCCATCCCCAGAAAGTGGGTGGAGAGAATGGCTTGTGTAAAAGCTCTGAGCATAGCATATTGAATGAAGTGCAAGACGTCTGCTACAATGGTACTGCGGACAACAATGTAGAACATGACCTAAATCAAGATAGAGACATGAGCCTGGGGAGTACTCACGCAAACAGATCCTGACAAAGACATAAAAGATGAGAAACTGCAAAGGAGCCTTCACACGGGAGTGACAGGAACTGATTTTTATTGGAAAAATATCACTCTAGCTGTAGAGTATGAATTGTAGGGGCACAAAGCAATGGCCTAGACCACTATTGCAGTTGTCCATGGATGGTAGCTTGAATAGTGATATGTAGATTAGATATGGATGACTTGAGAGAGATTTAATAAGGAAAGTTACTGGATGTGATGGGTTAATAGCTGTGATATTGTTGGCAATATCAAGACTTGCCTCTGGGAAGACAGGCCTCTGGCCATGCCTTTGGGGTATTATCTGATTATATTAGTGTGGGGGCTATTCCCTTAATAGAAATCCTGGAGAGGAGAAATTGAGCCAAGCACTAGCACGTGTGCATTCATCGGCAGCTCTCTATTTGACTGTACCTGTGATGTGACCAGCTCCGTCAAGCTCTGGCTGCTGTAAGTTCCCCACTATGATAAACTAGAAACTGAACTGTGAGCCTGAACAAACCTTTTATCCCTTAAGTTGATTTTCTCAGAGTGTTTTTATCACGGTAACTTAGAAGAAGCTAAGACCACAGGATTTAGTGGTGGGTTTTATATGAGATATGATCTGGGTAGGTATCAAGGATGATGATGTCTCCTTTGTAGACTTGAATAGGTGGCTCCATACCCTTGAGAGGGAGCATGAGATGCAGACTGGATTGGACAGGGTGATGATCATGAGTTCAGCACTGTCAGGTTGAGTTTTATGCAGTACTGAGATAAACAAGTGGAGCCAGCTCTCAAGAATAGACCAGAACTCAGCCAGGGCTGAAGAACCATGGTAAGTCAGCCAAGCATGGGCTCAAGGAACAAGTGTTTGAGGAACATACTTCAGAGCTGGCACTATATCATTCTTTCCATGAAGCGAGAACATTTTCCAGGTCAAATATTCCTTTTGACTGCACTGATCCAACCCTTTACTTGAGATCTAGTATAACTTTTGTCTAAGTTGGGATCTGCTTCTTAGAATTCAGTGCCCATTCCTACCGCTAATTTTCATCTCATGAGGAGTGCCCTATACTTCAGCCATACCAAACTTTTCGTAGTTCTCAAATACTACTGCTCTTCTACTTAAAATTCCTTTCCCAACATTATCGTTCAGCATTTTCCCCCCAGACATTTCTGTGCCTCTTTAAAAGCACACATCAGTTGGACTACTCCTCTAGTGAAGTCGTTCTCAGCTTTCCTAAGGAGAGTAAATTCTATGATTAATAGAACCAGGTTCACAATCGGTGTGTCAGCAAGAAGCAGGATCTATCATTGTGGGAACTGTCTTCACCTCCAGCACCTTCAATGGAACAGTATAACTTCTAATTTAGTATACACACCATACATTGTCATATTTTTCTAAGTATTATCAGTTGCTTTTAGGGAAATTCCAATTCTCTGAGGGCAGGGATCATGTCTTATAATGTCCTAGTCACCAACATTTATCATGGGCTTTGCAGACAGGTCTCCATAGGGCTGCCAAAAACTTCCATCGAAGTAATCTATTTCAGAGTGAGAGAAGCAAAAATTTTATAGCTGAACATATTTCCCAGCTCTGTGATCTTTTGTTTTTGATCACCATGGATGTACAAAGGGAATTACATTTTCAGGACCCTGGAACTTGGACTTTCAGGTATATCTTCCATGTGCCCTGGCTCTTCCTTTTCCCATGCTAGCAGCCTGGTATTCTTTGTCAGGGGATAGTAATTTTATCTTTTTGAGATAATATTTCACTATGTAACTTGGGTTGGCTTCATACTCAAGATCCTTTTGCTTCAGCATCCCCAAATGCTGGAATTACAGGCTTGTACCACTATGGCTACCTAAGAAAACATGACTCAGAATATGACCAGAGGTCAAGGGGGTTGGCTCCTATATATTTTACTAACTTTAATATTGAGCAGAGAAGCTAACCAAGGTGAGGTGGAAAGCAAGCTTGGGATAGGTGTGTGTGTGTGTGTGTGTGTGTGTGTGTGTGTGTGTGTGTGTGTGTGTGTGT
>CABHPR010152834.1:41470-55821 GCA_902168415.1 Peromyscus melanophrys
TATTTATTTATTTATTTATTTATTTATTTATTTATTTATTTATTTATTTATTGTGCATGTTTATATGTTAACATGTGTACCACGGCACATGTGTAGAGGCTAGAGGACAACTTGAGGGAATTGGGTCTCTCTTTCCACTACATAGGTTCAGGAGATCAAACTCAGGTTGCTAGGGTTAGTAACTATCTTTCCCTGCAGAGCTATCTGGCTAGCCAGGTGTAAAGTGAGGCTGTGGGGAAGGGAATGGAGCAGTTGTTAGGGAGGGCCTGTGGGAGAGGAACTAATCTGAGGGTTGTGACCAAGAACTTGATTTGATCCAGGCTGGTATCAGATAGTCAAAGTTTTTATCTTGAGAGCAGGATGGCGCACGGCATGGTGGTGATATTTAGACAACAGGAGGTGGAATAAGGCAGGGAAGAGTTTGAAGTAGGTCTAGAGCTGGCAACAGATTGGGAGGTGGTGATATGAGAGGTGGAATGGGTCCCATCCCATTGGGAAATGAAACTCCTTAGTGAAAAAGGGCAAACCATAGAAATGCTGACCTGGATTGGATGATACATCTAAATTTTTTTAAAAATTTTATTCTTTGACAGTTTTGTATAACATTATTTCATAGTGTATTATATATTTTGATCACATCCACATCCATTACACTCTCTTGTCTCCCACTCCCTCTGAACCCCTGGATGCTGCATTTAATAATACTTCTAATTTCATCAATTCATTGATATGCTTTTAGTCTGTGAGAGCAGGTTTCATGTTGTCTAGCTTGGTCTTGAACTCGTTTATATAACTGAGATGGCTCAGCTCCTGAGTCTGACCTCCAGATTGCTGGAATTACAGGTGTGCCACCATGTCCCTGGCTTCCTGTTGGTGATGTCTTATCACAACTGAAGGTGGTACAGCAAAGAGAATTTTAGACTTGGAAATCTACGGGATCTTAAACTCCTTTTCCCCTCTTCTAGACAGTATAGTTGCCTCTCCTCCCTAAATTTCGTTTCCCGTATCATTAAAAAGTTACTTATATTTTAATATTCTAAGTGATGCTTGCTTTATCTTAAACACTGAGATGCTAACATCTGCCTCATTCGGTGGTCATAAGGATTGCAGGAGAGATTCTAAAGTGCTGCACCAGATGCTGAGGGTACAGCTATTGATGTCTTGCTCTTGCACTCTGTCGTCCATATGACCAGGGTTCAAACTATGTCCATGAATGATAGGCTGGGAAGCCATGGCTCAAGCTAGGGATTGTAGGGTAGTGGGTCCTCTAGTAAAAACGGGCTGACGTTTTCTTTAGAGGAGCTAGTGAAGTCTGATCGAAAATAACAAGGAATGCTTATAAAGCAGCTATTATACAGGGAAGGAGCAGGGTTTTGTCTTGTTGCTAAGGTCCTGATTGTTTCCTGACTGTGTCTGTGTGTCTGAGTCTCTGTCGGGCCATTCTGTAGGCTCCTTTCAGGACCTTGGTGACCTTGGCCTGCAGATAATTAGATCAGTGTCATCACTTTCACTGTCTCTTCTTTTTCCATTCCGCTGGGACAATTTGCATGAAAATGGAAGCGGATAATATTCCTTTCCCATTAATAAGGTTCAAGTTCTTCCTGGGTTATAGCGTGGTGAGCCATCCACACAAAGTCCCAAGTCAACTTGTGAATGAGCTGTCTTTAAGGAGCTTATGAGTCCTGAATGTTCAGCCAAGCCACCTGCTTGCCACACTGGCTTTTCAAACACATCTTATGGTATAAAGGAACTTTAACGGTATTCAGTAGCAAAATTTATCCCAATGTTAAACATATACAACTAGCCACTCATATTACAAGTTGTGAATCTGTAGATTTGCACAAGTATGAATAAAAAAATGTTCAGAAAAAGCTGGGTGTTGGCCACACCTTTAATTTCAGCAATCTGGTGGCAGAGGTAAGCTGTTCAAGTTCAAGACCAGCCTGGTCTACATAAACAGTTCTAAGCCAGCCAGATTACATAGTAAGAACCTGTCTCAAAACTTTTTTTTCCCTCAGGAAAAAAAAAAACCACAAAAGCCCTCTGTAGCTCTACTGAACATACTTAGACTTTCCCCTTGTATTTTATCTAAAACTATGTCATTTTTCTCTGAAAGACTTGTATGTCCATGGGTTTTTATATAAGGTGAGAGATTCTAGAACCATGCCTCCATGGGTACCAAGAGACCAGTGTATTTTCAATTCAATGAAAAAAAATGATTTTTATTTTCAATAAATGGTCTTAGAATAGCTGATCTTGACACACAAAAATTTATCTGTTTATAGACCCTAAACCTTTCACAAAATTTAACTCAAGTTGAATCATGGACATAAATATGATATCCATAATTATGCAATTTCTAAAAAATAGCAAGAGAGAAAACTAGGTCATCTTTGGTTTGACAATGAGGTTTTTTTTAAAATTATGTGTATGGGCATATTGCCTGCATGTATGTCTGCACACCACTTACATGCTTGTTTCCCTCCGAGGTCAGAAAAGGGCATCAGATTTCTTGTAAGTAGAGTCACAGACCATTGGGAGCCACCATGTGTGTGCTGGGCATCAAACGAAGACCTGTGAAAGAGTGGCCAGTGCTCTTAATTGTGAAGCCATCTCCCTATAGATCCTGATAGTCAGTGACTAAAGTGCTGGGCGGTGGTGGTGCACACCTTTAATTCCAGCACTCGGGGGTGGGGGCAGAGGCAGATGGATCTCAGTGAGTTCCAGACTAGCCTGGTCTACAGAGTGAGTTCCAGGACAGCCAGAGCTACACAGAGAAATTCTGTCTCAAAAACAAAAATGTAACCAAAACCAAAGCACACACACAAACAATTTAGACAGCATTAAATATTTAGCACTTCTTTTCTTAAAAAGACTGTGAAGAGAGCTGATAGAGGGCTGGGGAAATATCTCAGTTCATAAAGAACTTGCCGTGTGAACATGAGAATCTGAGTTTTGTGCCAGACCCATATAAAAATGCTGGGTAGTGGTGGACTATGTAATTCCACTGCTGACAAGGCACAGGCAGGTATATCCTTGGGGATTGCTGGCCCGCTAACCTAGCTTAATTGTTAAGTTATAGGCCAAGCAAGACTGTCTCAAAGAACAATGGGGATGGTTCCTGAGATATAACAATTAAGGTTGACCTTTGGTCTCCTCATGCACATGCATGCATCCACATGTACTCACCCATACACACATACGCACACAAACATGTACACACACCAGAAAAAAAATTAACAGAGAAGTCACATACTGAGAAAACACCTGAAAGCCACATACCTGATAAAGAAGTTATATCTAAAATATATCACAAAACATGTTAATTCTCAACAATAAGAAAACATCCAACCCAGTCACAAAATGAGCAAAAGATTTGAACATATATCTCCAAAGACACACAAAGTGCAAGTAAGCATATAGAAACCTCAATATCTGAGCACTGGAAATGGCTCATATAGAATCATCTGCTTCGTAGCCTAGTGACCTGGGTTTAATCCCCAGATCGCGCTAGAGGTGGAAAGAAAGAACCAAGTCCACAAAGCTGTCCACTGGACTCCTCAGGCGTGTCAGGGCTTGCATGCACTTTCCTCCCCAGATCACTCAAGCACAAAACAAACAATAAATCAATTTTTAAAAAGAAAAACATTCAACATAACATAGTAAGTAATTGCCAGTTAAAGCAACTATGAGAATGACTAAAATTGGAAACACAGACAATACCAAATGCAGGAAAAGGGGAGACAAAGGAAGGTGGATCTCTGTGAGTTCAAGGCCAGCCTGCTCTATAGATTGAGTTCCAGGACAGCCAGTGCTACCAAAGAAACCCTGTCTCAACAAACAAACAAACAAACAAACAAAATCAAAACCAAATGCAAGAAAAGATGTGAAACAACTCTCATTTGCCGCTTTAGAAGTCTGTCAGGTTTTTTTTTTTAAATTTTTAAAAAATTTTTATCTTTTCACAAAGCTAAACAGAGACTTACAAACTTACCATATTGCTCAGCAATTTAGCTCCTAGATATTGACTTAATGCCAATTTCTGCCTTCAAACCCTGCACATGAATTTTACAGCTGTTTTATTCATGATTGTAAACCGTTGTAAGAATAGAGATTTCCTTCAGTAGGTGAATGGATAAACACACTGGGGTATATCCATAAAATGGAATATTGGCTAACGATAAAGGAAATTAACTGGACAAAGACACGAGGACACTGAATGGTTTGCTGAATGAAGACCGTGATGAAAATTTATACATTGTGTGATTCCAACTGTCTGACTGCAACACACATCATATAGGAAAAGTGTCTTGTGCTGTTTAAACTTTTTTGAATGTGGACCCGTGAGTGCAGAGGGCTCTTTTGTCCCAGACACCAGTGTGTTTTCCAAGTATCCTCCATAACTGCCTGCATTGGGACAAGATGATCCTGTACTCTCTGTCAGGGAGAAAGGAGAACAGCAAAGCAGCCCGAGAGTGGAAACCCTGCATCCTCCAGAACAGTCAGAAGACAAGCTATTTTAAATAGAGGTTACCGTTGTTCAATACATAATATTAGCAATACCTTCATTGGGAATGGGAGGTGACAGCTCATCCACGGAGAGGGTCTGCCCAGGAATCTCTGTATCGGCGACTCCAGCAAGACAGTTACAGCAGGATGTCCATAGTCATTGCTGTTAGATGTTGTGACTGATTTGATGTTTTGTTATCTATCTGCTGCTTCTGTGTATCTACTGTCTACTATCTGTTCTACCTTTTACATGCTATTTGCTTTAGTAGGAACTCACTCATTGGAAACCAAAGGCACAGCTATCAAAGAGCATTCTCCATTTTGAACTTAATTGACATACCTGGCAGGGGCTTTGAGATGCCACTTCTGTCTGGAAGATGTGACTGTTACAGACAGGGAAGGAGTCAATGTGGGATTGATGAGAAGGTGGTTCATGCCGGGCGGTGGTGGCGCACGCCTTTAATCCCAGCACTCGGGAGGCAGAGCCAGGCGGATCTCTGTGAGTTCGAGGCCAGCCTGGGCTACCAAGTGAGTTCCAGGAAAGGCGCAAAGCTACACAGAGAAACCCTGTCTTGAAAAACCAAAGGGAAAAAAAAAAAAAAGAAGGTGGTTCATGAATGAGTGATGGTGACAAAAGCCTCACCCCATAGGAAGTCGACCTCACGTGTCAATTGCTAGAAAAACAAGAAGAACAAGTGCCTACTGTATCTAAATTAACTAAATCTAGATTAACATGCAAAGGTTTTTTTCTTTCTTTTAATACTTTTTAAAAATTGTGTGTTCATTGGTGTTTTGCCTACGTGTATATCTGTGTGAGGGTGCCAGATTCCCTAGAACTGGAGTTACAAACAGTTATGAGCTGACATGTGGGTGCTGGGAACTGAACTGGGGTCATCTGGAAGAACAGCCAGGGGTCTTGACCTTTGAACCATCTCTCCTGCCCCCAACACATAAAAATTTTTGGCTCTCTATATATTCTTTTTCTCTTCTTGATTTTGCGTTCACCTATTCAAAACCAAAAATATAACTGGATGTGGTATGCACACCTTTATTCTAAGCACTTGGGAGTCAGAGGCAAGTCTGTGAGTTTTGATCCTCAGTACCCCATAAAACTGAGCATGGTAATACAGGCCTAGAGTTCCAGCACCCACGAGGAAGAGGCTGGAGGATCAGAAGTTCAGTGTCATCCTTAGCTGTGTGGTGAGTAGGAAGCCAGCCTCAGCTACTCAAGACCTTGTCTTCAGATAAAATTCAGTATCCTTTCCTATTAAAATGTCTTAGACTTATCAATAAGAGAGTACAATTGGAATCTATAAATGCCCATGTATAGACCAACGGCTAGTTGTTTTTCACCCTTCCAAAGTTTAGAGGACCATGTCTGAAAATGACTAAATGATGCATCCTTATTTTCTGACTTCCACACACATAGAACAAAAAAGTTTAGAGATTTGGAAATAGGGGAGGGGTATGCCTGAATTAGGAGCAAACAGGGTCCTTTGGGAGCAAGGCTTAAGGAGACATTCAATCCTAGGACTGTGAAAATAAAGGAGTGAAGAGAGGGGATGGGGAGAGTGAGATGTTTTCTAATTTGTGCCTTTGACATGTGACTTCAGTAGCTAACTTCTTATTAGGAATAGGAAGTTGGGGAGCACTTGAAAAGTGTAACTACAGAATTTGGGGGAGCATATGACAGTCTTTTCAAGCTAAACAGTGTCTTTTCTGTCAGGAGAGTGTTCACATAGGGTCTCAGATGGTTTGAAATTAGAGAGATGGACAGCTCTGCTGAGAAACTGCCAAGATGGTACAGTGGGAAAGATGATGGAGTAGGATTAGGAATATTTTCTTTGTCAAGTGATGTGAAAATAGGGCCACACACACCTACTTTTGCCATTCTTTTTTAATCCTCTTTTTCTCTTTATTAATGACTTAGTAAATATTTTGAATTTTATTAAATGTTTTACACACAGTATATTTTATCATATTTCCCCCTCCTCGTTCCTCCCAGATCCTTACCACCTCCTTACCTACCCAACTTCCTGTTATTTTCTCTTTCTCAAAAAAAAAAGGATAACAACTAAAAACAAAAAACTAAAATCGAACTAAACTAAAGAAAAGGAAAATTAGTAAGATAAAAATACCAAAACAAAATGAAACAACAGAGAGAGAGAGAGAGAGAGAGAGAGAGAGAGAGAGAGAGAGAGAGAGAGAGAGAGAGAGAGAGAGAATCCACGGGAAGGGAGCAATGGAGAGACTAGCAGGGTACTAGTGACGTAATAGGAGAAATGAGAAAGAAGGGGCTGTAATTAGGCAGGGAAGAGGCAGAGAAATACAGAAGAAGGACAAGGGAGGGTAAAATAACAGTAAGGAGTCTGAAAATGTCACAAGAAATCACACTATTAACTATCTACCTAAAATACCTATAATATATGTAAGTTGGTATCTCTCTCCTCTCCATATATATATATCTTATAAATTGAAATGAAATTTTCCCATCTGGGTTGGCAATGCTCCCTCCAAGAACAACTAACAAAAATCCCAACACCAGCCACGTGAAAGTCCCCTTCTGAGTTATTGGTCAGGGTCCTCTAAGAGACTCCCCAAACATTACCGACTATGCTATTGCCCTTGTTTTCCCCTCAGAGGTGGAAGGTAAGCGCCTGTCATGGAAGACACCATGCACTTCAGATGCAGGGCCCTGAAGCCTCTGAGCTGGAACTGACCTGAATGCCTCTTCCCTGAGGACTAGTTCTCATGCTACCAGAAGGCACTGTGCAAGCGTCCAAAGAAGGGAAGCAACCAATAGTCCTGTTCAGTTATAATACCTATGAAACACAGCGTTGACCAGTTATGACCCGATAACCCTCAGGGTGCAGCAGTGGCGTGTATACATTGTCAGTAAACCAAAGCTCTCTGATTGGACCTAAGACTCGGTCAGAGAGTGGGTCAAGTGAAGTCATGGATCTTTAAGGAGAACCTACAGCCACCGCTAAACCATTGTAATCCCTATCCACACTTTTTTTCTTTTTAATAAATTTATTTATTGATTTATTTTACCTCCCGGCCCCAGTTTCCCCTCCCTCCTCTCCTCCCAGGCCCTCCCCACCCCCTCTGTTCCCACTACTTCTGCCATTCTTATTGTATACCTTCTTGAGATTCTAAATCTTGTAATTTTTTTGTCATCACCTGAGAGATTCTTCTACCTCCATCACATGCACTCCTGCACTCGTGTGTGTGTGTGTGTGTGTGTGTGTGTGTGTGTGTGTGTGTGTACATACATGTGTACACGTCCCCGACACACCTATAGTCCTGGGCCAATAAATACAAGTAAAATTGCCTACAACACTGCCTGGTACTTAGCAAATAAAAATGTTAAATTATATACTTTTCCCATGCTCCCGAATAATTTATTTGTGCTTTTGTAACCTTTATTTCTAGGTTCCATTCCTTTTACCTTCTATTATATGTTAGAGAACCAGAGATGAAAAGAACGGAGAAGAGAAATAATAATTCCTATTTCTAACTATTGAAGGCATCTGGAGACAGAGACAGAGTGAGAAGAGGCTGTCATGGGAAGTTGGGGGGGCTCATTGCTTCATTGATGAAGTGGACAGGGTGACCTCAGGGCTGTGTGCTGGTGACACAGGATGAGAGTTTGTCATGAGGAGGGAGATAAAATGTGAGACAAGGAACGGGAAGGAAGGAATACAGAAATATTGCTCTCAGGCAGTAGAGGCACGTTCTGCCTGGTGCTGATGTTACAAATAGAATGCGCTTTTGCTCCTTCTCTACCAAGGTTTGGGAACCTATGAATTTCCTAATCACGTTAGGACTCACACATTTACAGTCTTATCATTCTTCGCACATCTGAAATTCCCCCCCCTCCTCCTCCAAATCTTCTTTCTCACTCCACAGTTTAAATTCAGCAGTCACACCCAGGGATGGCTCCTGAATCCTTTTCTCACCTCATATAGACTTTCTTAGTAGTTCCTCACAACCTTTTGGAGTTTTGAACCCATCAGAGATGCCTTTGTTAAAAGCTTGGTTCTTTATGCTGCCATCAGGAAGTGATGGAACTCTTGGAAACTGTGACCTAGTGAAAGGAAATTAAGTCACCGAGGGCGTCACTTTGAAGGGATGTTGAGACTCTTGCTCCTCCTTTGTCTCTTTGCTTTCTGGCCACCATGAGGTAAGTATTCTTTTCTGCTGTATACCCTTACTATGCTGCACTGTGTCCTACAGAGCATAGTAGTCTAAAACGAAACCACTAAAATGGTGAGATGAAATACATATTTCTCCTTATAAGTCGCTTATCTGAAGTAGTTTGTCACAACATGGAAAGCTGACAGAAAAATTGGTGCTGAGAAGTGGGTTGTTTCTGTGAGTACATCTAAATATGAGACTTAGAGGTCTTTGGAATTGTCTCATAGGAAGAATTTGGAAAGGCTTGAGAAAGCCTAGAACGCTATGATGTAACTTCAGGGTCAACTCTGGTGAGGTCTTAAAAAACTAGAATGCTGACAGAAACTTGGGGAGTAAAGGATGTACTGATGAGGGTCTAGATGATTGTTAGTGATCATTGGTCTTGAGGGTGCTCCTCTTACACTGTCTAAATAATGAGTCAGCATTTTGTCTATGCCTGGGGATTTCATGCGAAGTTGTTGACAGAATTGTATGTGCTGACAGAAATATATAAATAAGGACAGAGTTTGGGGGATGCTGCTTTAAACCCCATTAGGAACTCTTATCTGGTTTCCTTGGCTACTTTATCTCCATCTGGTTACAGAGAGGAGGGCCATGGTCTTCTTTAGATGCCTGTACCTTGAACTTTTTCAGGAGCTCTGTGGACTCCTTTCCCATGACAGGCAGAGGAGGCTCACAGAGCAGTTGACTGATAAAGGTGAAATCTAGATGGACAGATTCTTCCTTGGTCAAGCAGAATGTATAGCCATATAGCCAATCAGAGTACTGCATGTTTCTACTTTGTTTTGCTACTCATCCAGTACAGGCATCTAAGCAGCTAATCAGGTGAGAAAACTGAGTTTCTGTTGTATATCAAAGCCTTAGCTTTAGGAAATTATATACACATATATATGCATTACATATACATATATATGTATATTTATCTTATGCCTAGAATCTATACATAGAATGTAGCATGTGTAATTTTATATTATAGTATAAAACTAACTTTTCTGTAGGGTTCTCTAAATTTTTTGTATGCTTTTAACAAACTTTTAAAATACTTTTCAGATTTCTTTCAAAAAATTTGAGACAATGTGAATCTATCTGGAAGATGTTTATTCTAGGAGAAGTAAGTCAGGCACAAAAAAGTCAAATATTACTTTAACTTTTAGAGCAGTTTTTTTTTTTGTTCATAGTATGACTCAGCAGGAACTATTTTAAGACCTTAGACCCTCTGCTCAGACACAAGGCTTTCTCAGTATCAGTATCCTCTAATGGAGTGGTGCTGTCTTACAATTGATTAACTTACACTGACAAACATTACCATCATCTAAAGTCTATATTTGAAACTAATGCTACAAACTGATATTTTACACTATGTATGCATCATAAAGGATTAAATCAAGCTAATTAGCATCTGCATCACCCCAGAACTCTTACTGCAGTGAGAATGGGAGGGCTCTACCCTGTAAGAAAGTTCAAGTTCATAATACATCAACTATAGTCACCATGCGCCTGATACAATCTTCACCTCCATATTCTAGTGTCTATGACAGGGAAAGGTACTCTGATCACCACCAAAAAAGAAAAGTAAACAAAACTCAACCATTCAATCTTTGATCTATCTACAATCTGTCCTGCCTGCAAAATATGCTACGACAATGGTGGCACAGTCCTTGTGGGAATAACCAACCAATGTCTGATTTTACTTAAGGACCACTCATGAGATGGAACCCACACCTGATACTGTTTGGGTGACCAAGAGCCAGTGTGTAGGTAGCCCAGAGACCTAGGGTAAAACCGAAACTACCACTCTAAAAAAAAAGTAACAGTATAATGACTCCTAATGATATTTTGATATACTCATAGATTGGTCCCTTATTCAGCTATCATCAGAGAGGCTTCCTGCTGCAGCAGATGGGAGCAAATACAGAGACCCACATCCAGACATTATGCAGAGAAACCTTGGAGCACATAGCTCTAAATGAGATGTCTCCATCAAATACCTCCCCTCCGAGCTCAGGGAACCCTGGGGAGGGGGCAGAAGGAGTTGAGGAGACAAAGGGACACAGGGCATCAGGAGAGCAAGGCCTTCTGAAACAACTGATCAAGGCTCATACAAATTCACAGAGACTGAAGCAGCATGCATAAGGCCTACATGGATCTGCACCAGGTCCTCTGCATATATACTATAGCTTTCAGCTTAGTAATTTTGTGGGACTCCTGAATGTTTAAACAAGTGGGTCCTTGATTCTTGTGCCTTCTCTTGGGGTCCTTTTATTTTTCTGTTAGCTTGGCTTGTTCAACTTCGATATGATGGTTTTTACTTTATCTTATATTTTATATTGTTATGTTTTGTTGGTATCTCTTAGAAGTCTGTTCTTTTCTCATGACAGACAGAAAGGGAGTGGATCTGGATGGGAGAAGAGGTGGAAAAGAACTGGGAGGAGTAGATTATGCTGTATGAGAAAAGAATCTATGGTTAATAAAAGGGGGAAATAACTATAGCCACCATTGTGCATAATAAATCTTGAGAACATTTTATCAAGTCTGAATAAAATTTTCTGTCCTTGGATCAACATCTTCCCACCTCTCCTTACACTTTCACAAACTGTGACAATCACTATTCTATTCTCTGTTTTTTAGGAATTTAATGTAGATTTCCTAGAAAGGTGAGATCAGGCAATATTTGACTTTTTTAATGCCTGACTTTCTTCTCCTAGAATAAACATCTTCCGGGTAGATTATCATTGTCTCAAATGATGGAACTTTCTTTTTATAAAAATCTGAAAAGTGTTTCACATTTTCTTTATTCGTTCTTCCACCAGTGACTCTTTGGGTTGATTCCAGAATAGCATTACAATGCATACGATTGTGTATCTTTTGGATATCCACCCGGCTGTGAGACTGAAGACATATGCAGTTCTATATTTACTTTCTTGAGAAAACACATTACTATTTGGGCTGTACTAATTTGTACTCCCACCAAACAATATCTAGGAGATTTTTTCCACATCCTGTTTTACTTGTTACAAACATTTTGACAATAGTATGTGTGCTAAAAGTGGGAGGGAAATAAGGAAAGTGGGGCTTCCTGTACTCTCCACATGAGATGGTCCTCAAGCCACAGAATGAAGCCTTTTCCTGGTGCTCTCACTCCACATCACTTCTTGCTTCCTGTTTGGAAGTAAAAGTAAAGGGAGCAGAAAGGAAAGCAAAGAGAAAAGGAAGAATATGGGACCCTGAAGTAATAACTTCAACCTGGAAAAATTCAGCAATGGCATGATGTTCCTGGGTCCATGCTGGAGCTGTTAGATGTGAAAGACGTGCAAGTTTACTGCTAACCTGGTGGAAATTCTGATCTCTCTCCTTTAACCCATCTGCTGCTGTATACTCTTTCTCACCTTGATGGTCCTCACATGGTTTTATAGTGTACTCAGTAGGAAGGACTTTGTCTGCTCCATCTTTCCTGGAGCTGAGACCTCAGAGCGTATTTTGTTTGCAGTTTGGTAGTGTGATATTGAACTTTATCTAGAACTATGTAAGCTGTAGGAGGCCTTCCTGTGTATTCTTCCTTTAGCCTTTTAAAATGTCAGGGCATGTATCACTATGAAGGCCCAATGGAAAGGAATGAGCAGAGAGAATACTATAAACCTGAAAAGTATGTCTCACATGTCAGACAACATTGAGAAACAGAGTCCATTTGTTCTCTGATGCTTATGTCATTTCCACAAAAATATCTGGAGTGTGGTCTCTAACTAATGTCAGGTCACCTTCAATTTGAAAAAGTCACTGTCTTCAGGATGGCCCATCTCCTTTTTAGATAGCTCTGAGCAATTTCTTCATGATGCTGATGGAAGATTTCTCTCCTTCTAGGTTTTTATTCATGGCTCCCAGTTGAAGTATTTGATTTCTAAATGATTAATTCTATCTCTTTCTCTAATCTTTTCTCAAGTCTTTTCATTACTTGATGAAAACCATCATGCCATTCCTGAATTTTTCTGGGTTAAAGTAATTACTTCATGGTCCCAAATTCTTCCTTTTCTCTCTTGGTTTCCTTTCTTCTCCTTTTATTTTTATTTCAAATATCTATTAACTGTCTGTCATACTTTGCCAGACACTGAGATGCAGCTTTTTATTCCTCCCCAGTAAAATTACAAATTGGTAGGAAAAAAGTACCCACCCATTTAGTGACAGCAACCTCCCTTCTGTGGCTTAATTTAGTTTCATTTTATTCAACTTTCAAAATTTTTGTTTTTAGTACATTGGTGTTTTGCCTGCATGTATGTCTTTATGAGGGTGTAAGATTCCCTTGGAATTGGAGTTATAGACAGCTGTGTGATGCCATGTGGGTGCTGGGAATTGAACCTGTGTCCTCTGGAAGAACAGCCAGTGCTCTTAACTGCTAAGCCATCTCTCAAACCACATGTGGTTTAATTTTAATCATTATCACTTTCTTCCACATAGGCTTCTTTAATTTGTGGTCTTTAACTGGACTGTGGTCCACTTAGTGTGGATCTGGAAATATCTCTTATGTTGTGCTGTATAAGGCTAAAGGTCTTCTGAACAGGTTAATTATTTATGAAGGGATAAGTCATGGGGTGGCTGGTGAATAGTGCAGAGCTTAGTTCAGTCATGTGTATATTTCCTAATGAATATTCATTCCTAAAGCTAAATGTCACACTGTAACCAGGTGTGCAGAAGCCACACAGGATGGTATAGTCATTCTGGGCTGGCAGTTTTCAAGGAAAGGTGCAATAAAATACCATGTGTTGCTCTGGTGTAGATGAGGATCTTAACAACCGTCAAGGCTCACACTGGGCAAAGTCTCCCAGAAGTTGAGCCATTTTATTATGAACCCAGGACTATATCATGTAGCGAGCCCAAGATTTATACTGGTCAGCTGTGAGTCAGTAGTGATAGAAAATGGAGGGAACAATGCCCATTAGTGAGTCACCATAGTTACTATCTCCAAAAAGGATTTGTATGCCAGGTGGTGGTGGCGCACACCTTTAATCCCAGCACTCGGGAGGCAGAGGCAGGCGGATTTCTGTGAGTTCTAGGCCAGCCTGGTCTCCAAAGCGAGTTCCAGGAAAGGCGCAAAGCTACACAGAGAAATCCTGTCTCGAAACCGCCCCCCCAAAAAAAGGATTTGTACACATTTATTTTGCTCAACCTCACAATATTTTCACGGTAAATTTGATTTACCTACTTGCATGTTAAAAATTAAATCAATGGCTGAGAGTAAGAATAAAATGAAGCTGTTTTTCTAAAGAAAATCTAAAACTTCGTGGAAAGGAAGTTTTTGGATTTTTCTGTACAGATTTGCAAATGAAAATTTGTATTTGGATTCCAGTGACCTTGAACAAAGAGATTGGAAGTGGAATTTATTTAATTTTCATATTGTTCCTCAGATTTCTCTTTAAATCCCCTGCGATGAACACTTGCCATTTTTGGCAGTAAGAAGAGGCTAAAAGCTGGGCGGTGGTGGCACACTCCTTTAATCCCAGCACTCGGAGGCAGAGGCAGGCGGATCTCTGTGAGTTTGAGGCCAGCCTGGTCTACAGAGCGAGATCCAGGACAGGCGCAAAGCTACACAAAGAAACCCTGTCTCGGAAAAACCAAAAAAAAAAAAAAAAAAAAAAAAAAAAAAAAAAAAA
>CABHPR010152835.1:0-14553 GCA_902168415.1 Peromyscus melanophrys
CCATCAGACCGGTCAAAGGACTGCTAGGCCTGCCTGGGACTCTTCCTAAAACACCGCCCCTCCTCCCATCTTCTCTCACAGGCTCTTCCTAAACACACTTCTCCCTTCCACTCTCTATCACAGAGGCCTAAAAGTCCTAAAGTGCCTTTCATCCTCTCTGGTTCTTTCTATTTTACCCTAAAAACTATTCCACAATAAATCTCATCTTCTTGAGTAACTCAAGTGAATGTAAGAACTTTACAAGAAAATATATTAAATATGTCTACTACTTGTCAGACAACTGCAGCTAACCCCAGTAGTCCACACAGAAATCTCTCTGTGGATTATATGGGATATGAGGTAGCCGACTTTAACAGGGGAACTATTCAATTAAATTCATCATGGCAATAACTTCAGGACAAGGGCATGCCTAAAAGCCCTAAGGCACTTAAACAAATGTAAGTAAATGTCCCTTCTCTAACTTGTTAAACTGTGTTTCATATTGAACGTTTTTCTCCTAATATAACCACAGGTATTGTTTAAGAAAACAACCTTGAGAGCTGTAGTTGATAGCCTAGTCAGCAAAGTGCTTGCTGGGCAAGCGTGAGGACCAGTTTGATCCCCAGGCATAGAGGCATGTACTTGTAATCCTAGCACTGGAGAGGTGAAGATATACAGATCCCTAGAGATTCCTGAACAGCCAGCCCACCTAACAGACCATCTTCAGGCCAATGAGAGGCCCTGTTTCACACATCGAGTGGACATCTTTTCTGAATAACAACATCCACAGTTGTCCTCTGATCTCCACATGCAAGTAAGCACACACACAAAACAACAAAAAACAAGAGAAAAGGTCAACATAACTATTATATGCTCATATCCACTCTGACAGCATATAGTAATATGAAAGGCACATTATATCTTATTCCTGAAAGAGTCAGATGCACCAGGAACTCACTTTTAGCTCCATGCTGATTAATAACCTTTTAAAATTCCTACCTTTATGAAATACCTGTTGGGCTTTTTGTTTGTTTTGAGTTTTTTCCCAAGACAGGGTCTTGCTCTCTAGCCCTGACTGGCCTAGCACTTAGTATGTAGCCAAGGAAGCCTCAATCTTATAGTCATCTTCCTGCCTCAGTTTCCCAGAATGATGGGAGCATAGGCACGCACTGACTGCCTAGTCAGTCCTATTCTTTTCCTAATGTATATATTGCTTTTGTATTTTTCTAATAGACAGCCACCTAAGATTTCCCTTTGATTTTTTTTATATTTGAACACCTGATGACAGCAATATCCAGAAAACAGGAACACATCATTTACTGAACAGTTTGTGTTAACTATCTATTTGTATATAACAGATTACTTCAAAACCTATCTTCTCAGACACAGAAGGATGGTTCTCTGTTCATTCATGGTGCATAGGCCAAAGCCAGTCCTCTCACACTGTTGGCCCTAGGCCTCAGCTCTGTGCTGGCTGATCACTGGAGGCCTCCCTCATTCTCTGTCACATAAGTCTCTCGAATCTCTCAGAGCAAGAGAGTAAGAAGTAGCTGTAACTTTTATGACTTCATCTCAGAAATAACATACCATCGTGTCTTTACAACAAAAGTGAGTCACGACATCCAGCCCACAGTCTAGTGAGTGATTATACAGGAGCACAAATGCCAGGAAGCAGCAACCATGGGACTAACTACCCACCCCCAACCCTTGTACTATGGACACTGGCTTTAGATGCTTTGCTTGTATTCTAAAGACTGGCTCATTAAAATGAGAAAATTTTTTAAAAGTCATAGCAAACAGCTAAGGATTGTGTGTCCCCCCCCCCACTGCCTCATTTTCTTTCTTCTTTTCTTTAAAAAAATTCAAAAAGTAATAAAATTGAACAAATGGGCCACTCTGGAAATACACAGAGAAAAGAATTAAATAAGGAAATCTGTCTTCTCAAAGCACGAGTCATGTGAAGTATGCAGAAAAATAGGGCTTTGTTCATATATCAACCTAGAAAATCCTCTTTCAAAAGGATGAATTTTCTTTTAATTGATAAAGCTCTGAAAAAGCTTAGAGTTGTCATTATCAAGACAAGAGTTTAAAAAACAACAATGTATTCCATTGCTGGTTTCCATGATTGATTTAAAGATTCTTAAAGCAATTTGCTGTTGGTGGAATCTAATTCAGTCAGCAAAATGCAGCAGGCTTGGCTCTTCATTGATTTAGAATAATCTTATGAAATAATTCTATGGTTTTCAAAGATAGTATTGTTTGCATGAGTATGAGTCTGCCCAATGTCAAGCTGCACTGTGGGCCATGGCAACCAGGTATGACAGTAAGATACAGACACTTGTTTGCTGAGAAGAATTCTGGAAATCATCTACTTGGAGCCCCTTATTGCACAACTCTCCTGGCAGTAGTCCCTAATGCTTACCCTAGTTCAATTTCTCTTCAGACTTTCAGGCTCAATAATTCATAAATCTGTATGAGGCAGTTCTCAGCTTATTGAAAACACATCAGGCCAAGCCCAGAATTTTAGCATCAAAAATAAAAAGACTCAATTTTAAACAATGCACTTGAAAGGGGGAATAAATTAATGACATGTCTGTGTAGAAAGGAGTGAGTGCCAAGGTCATGATCAGATGAAGTCATCGCACATGGGAATGGCCTACCATGTTTCTTTAACATCCACAGCTCACAGAAAGGGTATAAGGAGGCAGAGGAAAAGTGGCAGTGGTTACTGGAATGGAGGATACAACCAAACTCCAGGAGATTTCAGACAAGAACAAGAGCTCAAATCTAACACACCAAGATTTAATTTAACTGCATTAAATTTTAAGAATGTCCAACCTTACAGGAGAAAGGCAGAAGTGAAAAAAAAGAAAGCTAAATTTACTAAATTAAGGTCCAGGCTACATGCTGCTCAAAGGCCAGTAAGTAAGAGGGAAAGTAGACAAGGAGGAACAAGTTTATTCAAAGGCCAGCTATCCTAGGCAGATGGAGGAACTCTTTCTTCTTCAAAGCAATATGTGGAAGGGCTCAGCAGCACAACATGCTTTCACAGGGAAGGAAACAGGGAGTGAGGCAGGAAGATATCACCATGTAGGGCAGAAGTCTCCTCTCTGCCTGGCACATCACAACAGACCCAACCTCCTGTTGCTAGTTTTTTTGTTTGGTTGTTTTTTTATTTTTTCGAGACAGGGTTTCTCTGTGTAGTTTTGGTTCCTGTCCTGGATCTTGCTCTGTAGCCCAGGCTGGCCTCAAACTGACTGAGATCCACCTGGCTCTGCCTCCCGAGTGCTGGGATTAATTAAAGGCGTGTGCCATCGCTGCCGCCTGTTGCTAGTTCTTACATTTAAAACAAACTAAAGACCAAGGCGTGGTATGACAGAAGTGATTAGGTAGTCTAGGTTCTTCTCTTTGAATGCTGAAGGCCCTGAAAAAGGGAGGAAGTATAAGGTTAAAGAAGCCAGCTGGCATAGTGGTTCACACCTTTAGTCCCAGCACCTGGGAAGCAGAGGCAGGCGGATCTCTGTGAGGCCAGCCTTGTCTACAAGAGTGAGTTCCAGGACAGCACAGGGCTACACAGAGAAACCCTGTCTTGGAGTAAAATAAAATAAAAAATAAATAAATAAATAAAGAAGGTTAAAGATGCCATAAACAACTTTACAGAATGGCAGAGTATGGGTGAAGAACAGCTCCTAAGAGCTGGTGGCCCTGTTGCAGATTTTGAGGAACTTTTCTAATAAGGTTTCTGCTCTCCAAGTGTGGATCACTAGCTATGACCAGGCTACATGAGCAGAACCCACCCAGAGGCAAAGAACGATGGTTTTAGACAAAATAATAACAACTGCTCTGTACAAGAAAACGCTAACCAAACTGAAGGCGATTGTCCGGGGAAAAGAAGTTATTTAGTAAATGCAGCCTGCTGGTGGAAGAAAAGTCAAGGTGAGCAAGTGTTCCTCACCCCAAGCTCAGGAACTGGACCACACCAGGGAGGAGGCGCAGGGGCAGCACATGCTGACAGGTTGCTGTGGGGAGTGTTAGCCCTATTACTCCCTGAACCTCCTCAAACCCCAAGGGCCTGTTCTTGAGCAAACTCAAAGAGGGCTGTTTTTTTTCTAGTCATCCATTGCTAGTATTCTTAGGCTGGCATATGTTATCCCAAAATATGCCTCCTAGGATAAGGCTTATTTTGAGCTAGCTATTCTGAGAAACTGCAGACATAGAAAAAGCTTTGCAAACAGAAGAGAAATAACCCTTCTCTAAGGAAAACCATGCATCCACAAAGAAATCTCCATTTATAAGTGTGTCTCCCTCTCTGTTCCAGGAAAAGAAGGACCATTAAATCTTCAGGGGCAGCAATCAACTCAGAATATCACTTGGCCTGGTGCACCCTGACCTCCCAATGCTGTCCCATTGCTAGGCTTCCCCACCCCGCCTTCCCTCCCTCCCTCCCTCCCTCTTTCCCTCCCTCACTTCCTTTCTTAATTGAAAATAGTTTTTCAATTTAAAAAAATTTTACAATATATTCTGATCCCCTCCCCCAACTCCTCCCCTCTTCCTCATCCACCCAACTCCACACACTATTTTATTTTATTTTATTTTATTTTATTTTATTTTATTTTTTTAGAAAACAAACAGGCAAACCAAAAAACAAACAAATCAGAAGAGAAAAAAATGAAACATACACTTACACACACCATATATATAAACACACAAAATCGGAAACCATAATATACAACAATCAAAAGATCACTAAGACAAAAAAAAAAGAAATATGAGGGAAAAAGTCTACAAAAATACCACTTACTTTGTTTTATATTGGCCAGCTAATGCTGGGCATGGGGTGTACCCTTAAGTGTGGTTAATATACTCAGTGAGACTCCACTGGAGAAAATTATTTTTCCCTTTGCAAGTAAATGTCAATTACAGATAGCTTCCTGGTTAGTGGTGGGAGATCATGTCCATTTCTCCTTCTCAGCACTGGGAAACCATCTGGCTTGGACAATGAACACTGTCACTGTCCCCATGTGCACCAGCCCTGTTGTGTTTGGAAGACACAGTTTCCTTGATATTTTCCATCTGGTTCTTAAAATCTTTCTGCCTCCTCATCTGCATAGCTCCCTGAGCCATGGCGTGAGGGGTTTAGTGAAGATATTCCATTTATAACTGAATTTTCCAAAATCTATCAGTCTCTGCACATTGTTCAGTTGTGGGTCTGTGTGTCAGCTCCCATATACTGCAAAAGAAAGCTCTGATGATGGCTGAGCAAGTCACTGATACAGCAAACTGCCATTAGGACTCATTTTATTGCCATATTCCTTTAGCAGACAATAGTATTTTGTTTTTCCCTAGGCCCATGGTCTATACAGTCTCAGGTTCTTGGCCACTAGAGGAGTGTCAGGCATGGGTTCTATCTCATGGAATGAGCCTTAAATCCAGTCAGAGAGTGGTTGGTTGCTAACACAGTATTTGTGCCATTATTGCACTAGCATGCCATATAGGCAGGTCACCATTGTAGATCACAGGGTTTGCAGCCATGTGGGTGTTTATCTTTATCCTCTGGTAGTGTGAAGTGTGCCTTTCAGTACTTGGAACACTAGTCGGTAAAAGTTAAGGCTCTAGTTAGACACCAGCTCAATTTCTCCATGTTCAATGAGGTATGTTTGTGGAATGTAACTGAGAGCCTTGGAAATATCATGAAATGTTTGGAGGTTTCCATGGGGGTCTCTGTAGCCAATGGCTCAACTAGATGTAACAACTATTGCTGGCACTGGAGGTTTCACTTGGTGGTGAAAGATATCTAGTTGGGGCACTGTCTCCCCCATTATTTGGTGACTCCATTTAGATTTCTTTCATATATGAATATATTTTAGGAAGCTTCTATGGTAGTAGGTTTCCATATAATCCCTCAAATGGCCCTTAGCCCATACCATGTATTTCTTGATTGAAGGTACTGTGGAAGCTTAAGCATGAACCCAAATCCTGGGTTTTCATATTCACTCATTTTTCTGGGTATTTACATTTGATGCCTGCTATGAAACTTTTGTTTATTTTCTATTGTTTTATTATTATATTTATACAAGTGGAAGTCAGAAGACAGCTTGAGGAAGTAAGTTTTCTCCTTCCTCTGTGTGGGCCCTAGATCAAACTCAGGTCATCAGGTTTGGTAGGAATCACCTTTATCTTCTGAGCCATCTCACCTACTCTTGTTTATGTATCTTTTGTAATAGAGGTTCATCCCAAATAAGAATTCTGAAAAGAAAAGAAAATCCCATTTCTTCCCTTACACAATGTCTGGCCTCCTTGGGAGACACTCTTCAAGTGAGGAGGGTGATTCCAAAAAGCCATATGTTCTATTTCTTACATGACAGAACTTTTCCAACCCTAGCAGTATTTGCTTTGGGTAGAATAAAGTACCAACATGTAAGCTATAACCAGTAACTGAAGCAAAGATACATCTGGCTATAATACAGTTCTTACCCCATCATGCTTTCCCAAAATATGCTTCTTATAGCTTTCCCTATACTCCATGGAAGTAAAATCAATGTACTGCAGCTGATGGTATATGCAGCACACTGATTCAAAGGGAAATAGAATTCTTCCATGATATGCACTGAGTCAGCTGTGTTAGTCAGGTTTGTATCACTGTGACACATTCCTGAGAGGCATGACTTAAAGGTGGGATGGACTGATTTAGCTCACAGCTTCGGAGGCATCAAGCCACAGTGGCTTAGCTCCATGACTTCTGAGCCCATGATTGGTGGACTAACTTTACCTCCTGGTAAACAAAAGGCTAAAGAATGACATAGATGGGGCTCTGGACAAGATATAATCACCACCTCCAACTCCCACCGCTGCTGCCAAGGACATGAATCCAATACCTCCCTTGTAGAACGAGGCCTGACCTCTGACAGTTCCCATCACTTTCCCACAATGCTATCTGATTAAACTCTGGGTGGGTTTATTCACTGACTAGGTCAGCATCTCATGAGATAATCACCTTTCAATGGTTAGACCCACCAGCAAGGGACCATACCTTCAATATCTGAATCAAGAATTCCACAAATGGGACACTTCATATCCAAATCATGAGCTCAGTGTATGGTACCCAAACTACAGTGCCACCACAGTTCAGAGAAAAGTGTGATGAGTGTTGAAGAAAGTATTTGTGGAGAGACTCAACTCTGGGCCAGACATGTAGAGAAAGGCTTAGTTAGATGTAGTAAATGGCATATGTTTGAGCAACCAAGAACACTCAATACCAAACACTGCACTCAAACCCAGCACACTCAATACAAAGACAAGAGCAAACACAACATTATCCCGTCACTCTTTCCTATGTGGAGACATATAAAGGAATTGCATTCTCCATTTTCCCTTTTCCTGACCACATCACTGTCATTTTCTCTCTTACTAATGAAAAGCACACATGACTTCTGAACAAGCCACATGCTAGTGGGGTAGCACCATCACCATCGAGGCTGAGAGGGGTCTCTAGAGCCACTATCTTCTTTGATTAGTATAGGGATGTGAAGAAGTAATTACAGAAGCACTTTATTCAAGAGGGGTGGGTGCAGATACTTCCCTCTGGAACACTGACCAGAACCTCATAAACTAGTGGGGAGCAGACATTCATCAGCATCAGCATCTTAACATTGAAAAGGCTAGACTCATTTCCCTGGAAGTTACTGTGAATTTTGCCAATGGCATTACATATGAGTAGCTTTGAGAAAACTTTAGTTTCTGTGAGAGGTGGCTGCTCTAACACCATTTTGATGATGATGATGATGATGATGATGATGATGGGTGTAACTATAGAGCTGCATGCTTAAAAAAGAATAAGGTAAAATCTAACCTAAAAGCAGCTGATTATGTGGTGGGGGTGACAAAAAGAAAACAGAAAGAAGCAAAATGAACTCTGAATAACTTTTCATTTTGGATGTTGTGGATATGAGATATGGGTTGTGAATATGCAAGGACTACCTCAGATTTCCAACCATGTTATAGGACTCTGTCTGTCTCCCATCTAGCCCCTAGGTTCATGATGCCCCCTCCTAGGAACAGATTCTGCCCCAGTCATCTGCCCTGTGGTTTTTATGAAGTCCCCCAGCCATGGACACAGGGAGGCTAAAGAGCCTTATATATATCCTTTTACAAGTAGGTATGCTTGGCTATGTGCTATTTATTTATGAATATTGCCTTGTGTGATCTTCACCTTGGCTCTCTGCGTGCATGCCATTCCCCAGCATCTTGCCTTTCTTGCTGTCCAGCACTGTCCACTGCACATGTGGCTAGCCTACCTTACTTACTTCCAGACCCTGCTCTCCATCTGAGTCTGAAATGTCCTCTTGTCTCCCCCCTTCCTGGGGCTCTCCATCATCTCATTCCCATGAAACCTTCCATGTGGCTGCCCCCTCTCTTCTTGTTTTTCATCTGCCATAAACGTGTGTGCTTTCCTCCTCCACATACAAGCAAGGCCTTTGAGGCTGAGGACTGGAATTCCTCGTGATTCCTTGCCCACAAGGGATATGGAATGCACCGTGTTGCAACACTCTGAAGCAGCACAAGATGTCTTTGCTCAACAAATATTGCCCCAGATCATTTCCCATGTCAGGCTGTCGCCTGGCACTGTGGAACACATTACAGGCCGAATAGACAGCAGTTCTGACCTTCTCCTGAGGGGGGCAACACACAGATGTGTAATTATCAAGTGTGATGACAACTGAAATGGACCAGCGCAGGTCAGCATAATGAGTATTTGATAAGCTGATCTGATTTTCTCTGTGGGACAGAGCTGCCTCAGTACTGTGCCCTATACTATAAGCACTTCATAAATAAATGAGTGGACACAGCTGAGGATCAAAACATTAGACTGCATGTTAGTAAAGAAATACACATGAATGGCACAGACAGAAGGGCAGTCACAAACAGACTGAAACCCACAGGAATGATTTGGATGAAAGTCACTTCAGAGATCACTTGAACAAGTTCCTAACCAACAAAGGCCCTCTGAAAACACAATGCCAACATGACCAACACCAATGTAACTACCACCACTACCACCAATGCCATCAGCAACACCGCCAACACCAGTACCACCATCAACAGCTTCACTACCATCAACAATAATGTCAACAATGCTACCACCAATAATAACAATGACAATACCGCTGTCACTACCACCACCACCAACAACAATGAGAACAGCAGCAACAACCACTGCCTACCTGCTCTCATAGGTGTTATGCGGGACTCCTTAGAAGTTTCTGGACTCTGAGTAAGGTCTGTCAGTTTGAAGGCATTTTACCCATAATGTCGCCTACTAGACAGGACACAGAGAACTTTACCAAACACAGCACTACTACACATAGACTGTAGGTGCTATGGAGAACTTGGGTTTGTTCAAAACATTCTAACAACAAGAGCTGCCACATTCGAAGCACAGATGGTGCTCTCCTGAGCTCTCAGACTGACACCCGGAGATACAAAGGAGGAGCCTATGCCTCTTCAGCAACTGAGAGGCCAGATTTGGGAACTTTGTGACTGAAATCGGCATCCTAAATGAATGGCCACACCCAGCATCTACCTCAGCTAGCTTTCTCCTAAGACATGAAGTGATTTCTTTTGCTCACTCTCATGGCAAATAAGAAAGTGCTATTTCTGCCCAGAGTATGCCCTTCAAACAAGACCTACCTACTAGAGAAAAAGGATCAGGCCAGGTGGCGGTGGCACACACCTTTAATCCCAGCACTCTGGAGGCAGAGCCAGGTGGATCTCAGTCAGTTCGAGGCCAGCCTGGTGTACAGAGCGAGATCAGGACAGGAACCAAAACTACATGGAGAAACCCTGTCTCAAAAAACAAACAAACAAAAAACAAACCAAAAAAAGAAAAAAAAAGGATCAAAGGGTCAAAAGTAGAGATGAGGAAAATAATTTAATTTCTTTTTATTTGATACATATGAGTATTTTGTTTGCATGTATGTATGTGTACCATGTACATGCCTGGTGCCCCTGAGCTCCAGAAGAGGACATCAGATCCCCTAGAACTGGCATTATAGATGTTTCAAGCCACCATCTGGGTGCTGGAAATCAAATCAGGGTCCTCTGCAAGAGCAGCAAGCATTCTTAACTGCTGAGACATCTCTCCAGCCCAAGAAAAGAAAAACCAATGCTGTTTTGTTTCTTTGTCATTATATATCATAAAGTAAGATTTCTGCCCTAACCCTGACAGACACACAAATGCTGACAAGAGGAGAGCAGACATCCAGCATGGCAGAGATGTTTAATGTGGGGAGCAACCAGGCAGAACAGTTGTGAGGACTTGGGTGCCTTAGTCAGACGCTGAAATGCACAGAAGAATGCCACCAACTTGGACTTTGAATTACTGGACATTCATCTTCTTAGCCTCATTTTTTGTTCTGTAAAATGAGAATACTAAAAATATTCATAGAAATATTTCAAGGTTGTGTATATTTTAATAAAATAACCTGAGATTTATTTATTTATTTATTTATTTATTTATTTATTTATTTATTTATTTATTTATTTATTTATTGGTTTTTTGAGACAGGGTTTCTCTGTGTAGCTTTACGCCTTTCCTGGATCTTGCTCTGTAGACCAGGCTGGCCTCGAACTCACAAAGATCCGCCTGGCTCTGCCTCCCGAGTGCTGGGATTAAAGGTGTGTGCCACCACCGCCTGGCAAGTCTTATTTTTTATTTTTATTATTTTGTGAGGAGAAAAAATTGAGAATGGGTCTTACTCTGTAGCCCAGACTGGTCCCAAACTCATAGTGATCCTCTTGTCTCAACTTCCCAGGTATTTGTACTGCAGGCATGAGCCACCACACTCAAGTCAAGGTAATCCATGTAAAACAACTTTCCTGCAATATCTGGAACTTTGCAAGTTGAAATAAACAACATAGACAAGGGGGTGGAAAGGAAAAAACTCAAGGAAGAAAAGATTCTCACACCAGACACAAGTAAGAAAGAGTATAAAAATGCATTCCCATTAAATAAATAAATTGAAATTTTTAGACATTCAGGGCCTGGGGATGTAGCTCATTGGTAGAGTGTTTGCCTGTTGAGAAGGTACAAGGACTTGGGTTCAAGTCTCCACACCAAAAATAACAATGATAATAATTTTAAAGTACAAATACATTGACTTTTTTTTTTCAGTCTTGAGGACTGAGTGTAGGGCCTCACATAGGCTTTGCAAGTGCTCTGCCACCGAGCAACACTTAAGGTTGTTTTCTACTTCTTTATCTTGAGATCAGGGCTCCCTAACCTGTTCAGGCTGGCCCAAAACGTATGTTCTTCCTGTCTCACCCACCCCTCCCAGAAGCTAGGATGATAGGTACACACAACAAGACCCTGTTCAGATGAAAAAAATTGAGCAAAAATTTTCAAACAGTTTTTCAAAAGAAAGGGAACACAAACTAGACAAGAAAAAAGGATAAATCCCCACTTCCCAGAGCTTCCTTGTCTCCGCCTGTCTTTTCATTTCAGGAATTGGGTTCACACAGCACTGTGGCCACTCAGCTGGAAGACACTTTTCTAGATGTACAACTGCCTTCTAGAGTGTGCCCAGAACTCCCTTCCTTCATAATGCCTTTGTATTTACACAGATTTTACTACAGGCTTGCCAGTAACTTGTCTGACTTGTTCTGCTAACCTGTAAGACAGGTTCATTAATCTTCACGGTCAACTTGACTAGATTTAGAATCACCTAGGAGACACAGCTCTGGGCACATCTGGGAGGGAGTTTCAAAGGAATTTTTACTGAGGAGTGAAAACCCCCCGGATGTGGGTGGCACCATCCATAGACTGTTTTCCTGACTGAATAAAAAGGAAAAAGTGGGCTCAGCACCAGCATTTATCTCTCTCTGCCCCTAACTGGTCACTTCCACAAAGGGGCTAGCTGCCTCACACCCTGGCCACAGTGACTTCCTTGCTAGGATGTACTGTACTCTCAAACTGAACCAATACCAACCAAACACTTTTCCTTCCTTACATGTGCAGAACTCTACTCGCCTTATTACAGAGAAGAAGATCATGTTGAGGGACTGTCCATAGCATGAGGGTTAAATGCCAAAGGGGAAAGACGACCCTGGGAAGCTGTTCTCAGCTGTCTACCTTACCTTGCTAGAGGACAGGTCCCTCTCCATCTCCAGTGCATGGAATTTAGAGTCTGTGTTTTCTTATTTCCCATCGTGTAACCAGCAGCCAAAACAAAGCCAGCTGGCTGCTGACTGAACTTCCTTACACTCAGCCAGCACCACATTGCCAAGGTCTGCAGGAAACCTCCAGGCACTGGAGGACACAGCAGTCCCTTGTAAGCCCTTGGCTCCTGGAACTCCCACTGTCTGCCAATCAGTCTGTGGCAACTTTTTCTCCGCAGTCATCAAACCAAGTTCCTATTTCAGGGATCTCTCAGGAGCCAAGAGACAGAAACCAGAAGGTGCAGAGATCAGTGTGTATCACTGACTACTGTGACCTCAGATAACTTTGGTCTAACCTACCTGAGCCCTACGAAGGTTTTTTTTTTTTTAAGGACAGAAATAGAAAAGTTACTATTTTTCAAAGGCTAAAAAGTGGGGTTTCTTCAGAAGGAGTATTACGTGATGACTCTGAAAGGTAACAAAGGTTTATTAAAGCAAAAACATCTCTATTAAGTTCAAACTGGGCATCGTACTCTCTAACTGCACCAGTATGGGGGGCACCACCCTCTGTGTCCCAATGCCAAAACCAGGGACTTTGGATATCTGACTGACACCAGGGTCACTGGAAAATGGTGGCCCTTATCTAGTGATTAAGGCCTTAGGAGAAAACTTGGTCCTCAAAAAGGCATCTTGCCTCTAATGAAGAAATCATGCCTTACTGACCAGTCCTTAGAGTAGGACCACTCCAAACTTGCCAGCCCCCCAAATTATTACTGGACTTCCCCTGTACCCCCTCTCCCTGTCTCCCTCTCCCCTACTCTGGCCTCTCCTCTACCTCTCTCTCCTCACTTACCCAGTGTCCTACTTTTCATCGCCAGTATCTGTGATTGGCCAGTTTCCAAAAGTCCATTTTTCTTGTTGGAAAATCTGAGTCTCAGCACTATACATAATGCTGTAAGCTGTTTTCCTATGACTGTTGGCTTCATTGCTTATCGAGAGAAAATGCAGATCATGAACATCCATCCACATCTGAAAAGCCACACAGCTTGACTTTGCCCCCAAAAGTCACACGCCTCAGATTCAGTCACTTGTGCTGCAGTGTTGAGAAGTGTGGGTGAATGGGGGGCACTTGAAGCATAGAATACCCCCTTCATGGATGAACTGGCTCTCTCCGTTTGCTCTCTAGATACAGAAGGACATACCATTACTCCTCTCCAGTGTTCAAGGTGCCATGTGGAAACAGAGAGACAGAGACCTAGCCTGCTAATGCTTCATTTTTAATTCCCCAGCATCCAGATCTCTGGGAGAATGCACTGCTGTGCTCTATAAGTTACCTAGTCTGTGGTATTATGTCATAGCAACACAAAAATAAAGACAGTTTTCTGACAGTGAGTCTAACAAGTGATGTTTTGTTAATGATGTGACTAGCTCGGCTTGTAACTAAAGCAGACAACTGAAGTCCTGAATCTTGTCATAGCTTCTTTTCCGGTTGCTTGATAAAATACTCTGACAGAAGCAGCTTTTAAATGAGAAGGCTTTGCCGGGTGGTGGTGGCGCACGCCTTTAATCCCAACACTTGGGAGGCAGAGCCAGGAGGATCTTTGTGAGTTCCAGGCCAGCCCAGGCTACGGAGCAAAATCCAGGACAAGCACCAAAACTACACAGAGAAACCCTGCCTTAATCATCAGAGAAATGCAAATCAAAACAACTCTGAGATACCACCTTGACCTGTCAGAATGGCCATGATCAAAAACACTAATAACATTCTATGTTGGAGAGGATGTGGAGCAAGGGGAACACTCCTCCACTGTTGGTGGGAGTGCAAACTTGTACAACCACTGGGGAAATCAGTATTGCAGTTTCTCAGAAAATTGGGAATCGATCTACCTCAAGACCCAGCCATACCACTCCTGGGCATATACCCAAGGAATGCTCAATCATACCACAAAGATACATGCTCAGCTATGTTCACAGCAGCACTATTTGTAATAGCCAGAACCTGTAAACAACCTAGATGCCCGTCAACTGAAGAATGGATTAAGAAAATATGGTACATCTACACAATGGAGTACTACTCAGCAGAGAAAAACAATGACATCATGAGGTTTGCAGGCAAATGGATGGAACCAGAAAATATCATCCTGAGTGAGGTAACCCAAACCCAGAAGGACAAACATGGTATGTACTCACTCATAAATGGATTCTAGATATAAAGCAAAGAACAATCAGACTGCAACCCACAGAACCAGGGAGGCTATATAGCAGGGGGGACCCTAGGATGACTGTGGCTTATAATAAGTTTTGGTTTTACTCAATTACTGGGCAAGCCTCAGTGAAACATTTCACTATTAGGATAAGAATTTGTACTGTATCAAGCTGATAATAGAAAAATAAATAAATAAATAAAAATGAAAAAAAAAA
>CABHPR010152835.1:19883-33504 GCA_902168415.1 Peromyscus melanophrys
AGTCTATGTGGCATCACACAGAGTATCATACAGCTGTGACAGATGTGTTCTCCAGTCTATGTGGCATCATACAGAGTATCATACAGCTATGAAGAACATGGAATGTCACTACCACTACTGCGATTTTGAGAGGAGGGTAATGTGGAGGAAGGGCATTCAACACATTATTTAAAAAAATAATTTAAGCATTTAAAATTTCTACTCAAAATCCAACTTTTATGGAAAAATATTATATAAAAGTGAAACTATGATCATGAGCTAAAGAGTCACATCATTGAGGCTGTTTTATTACAAATAATCTAAAATTCATAATAAAACTCTTTGCCAATTCCTTAATGAAGCTATTTCTCATTCTGAATTATCAGATCATCATGTAATAAAGGCAGAATTGAGAAACACCGGTGAATAATTGTGTTTATAAAATGCTGAACCAAATAAATGTGCCACAAGCTATATAATTTATTTCTTGTTCATAATTAATTATACATCTGTAGAGACAAGATGCTTCGGCAGTAAAGCCTTTACCATTTCAGGAAAGATGGTTACTGTGTTGGTTACTCCATGGCCATCTGTCATTGGCCATAGGACTCAGGCTTCCAAAAATAGATCTGAAAGTCATTACTGGACCGACTTCTAGTGAGAAAACAATGACATTTAAAACCTAAGATATTAAGTCTATTATTCAAACTCAAAACTTTGGCTTTGCTTTCTGGGACATACATCAGAAAAGTATCTCTGACTCCCAGGACAGGCTGCCCCCTGGAAGGAAAGTTCCATCCTGGCTTTTTGTAGCTAGCATTTTTTAAGATCTAATACTTTACAGAGAGACCCACCTAAGTCCAGAATTCCACAGTTCAACTGAGTATGCTGCCAAGTTCTCAGCCTGAGCAGAATTGAAAAACATACATGGTGTTCTGGAGCATCCAACTCACCTCTGGAAACAATGAGGCACAGGGGACACCACCCACCCCCATTCCCCCAGAGACCTGAGCCTGCCCTTGTGAGGCCTCTGAGCCAGAGCTGTAGAGAACCAAGGTGGGGACGGAAGGAAGCAGATCTCTGGAAAGAACCCTAGATCTCCCCTCAATAGCTAGACTTGATATTTTTAAGACAAACAATTAATTTAAAAGCCACCCTTAAGGATACTTGAAACATTTACTCATAGATTTACTATTAGTAATAGATTCACTCCATTTCAATCTTAACACAGGCCCAATGTCTCCTTAGATTTTTAATAAAGACCTCTTCATTTCCCAAGAAGTAAGTAAGGCACAAAGCTAAGGCAAACACACTAGCAGAGGCACCTACAGACTTTGCCCCTCCAAGGGGCAATCAAGCCCAGACTCTGTCCTGCTGTTTCTGGAATTCTTCCTGTCTTCTCCCACACTCTTCACCAACCTTATAACCAAAGCTGACAGCACAACTCACCTATCCAGTAACAACCTCAGGATTCCTGCCCCAGGTTAAATCCTGGGCATGCCAACAAGGTGCTCGTAAGCCTCAGGAAGAATAGTCCTTAGGTAAGAAAAACACTCCTAAAACCAGAGCAGAAGAATCAAAAAGATAGCGTCCTCAACACAGTCGTCCTGACTTGTTTGTTTAGGAGGAGACATTAAGTACACAGAGAGGGGCAAGCTCACAAGAGATAGTAAAGGGCTACTGTGCACACGAAGACCTGAGTTCAGTTCTAGTACTGGTGTAAAGAGCTGGGCATGTGTGGTAACTCCAGGGCTGGAAGGAGACAAGAGGGTCCCTGAGGCTTGTTGTTTAAGTAAGCTCCAGTGAGAGATTGTCTCTAAAAGTAAGATGGAAATCAATGAGGGAGGTACTTAACTTCAACCAGTGGCCTCCACACACATATGCACACACACTTGCACACACAAGGTAAATGTACTTGGAAAAGATCATCCCTTCCAAATGCTTGGTCTGTGTGACTTCTGTGTAGCATGGATGCAGTTAGGAGATGATGAATTCTGCAAACAGGGTAACAAGACAGTCAGCAACCTTCTCCTCAACCTTGCAGGAGGATCTGCTGGGCACAGCAGGGGTAGAGTCCCCCCCTGCTGGGTTCTGATTAGACAGAGAGCAGTTTCAGCACAATTAACCCCCTGCCCGACTGTCAAAGCACAGCAAAGAAGCCATCACACATGATGCGTAATGGCACAAGAGTGGTGCACAAGGAAAGACTCAGCCTGTGATTGATGGAGGCTGTGTGGTTCAAGTAAAGGAAGAAAAGTGGGGAAAGAAAGGACTAGCACTGTCCTTCGCTGCTTTTCTGAAGTGTGCTGAGGTTTCGCAAATGGCTAAGGAGCCCCAGATCACAGGTAGAATTTTTGGGAACACCGGGGACCAGATACCCATGTCTGCTTCAAATGTTAAGTAGGAATGTTTTTTGTTTGTTTGTTTGTTTTCTGTTGTTTTCCATCTATAGTTACTGTGGAAGCAAATGTCAATCCCCTGGTAATGAGAAGGGGCAGGGGCAGGTCTAAGGATCACTGTCCAGGCACACAGCGTAATTTTATATTGTTACTCTAATTGTAGGAGCCCTTTAAGAAAAGAAAGAACTTTGTTAAGATGTAGAGAGAGAGGTCTTCATAACAGTATTACAGTTTGGGCTTGAAATTCCAAAGTGTAAAGTAAATGATGTCATCATGAGCATCAGGCTCTGCTTCTGGACCCAGTGACCTACTCAGCTATAACAGGGCATGAGAATCTAGGGACAAAAGAAACAATGCCAGATGTTGGCAATGTCTGGGGCCTGGGAAGAAGCAACTGACGCATGACCACACTGCTGGTCATAGGCCTTAGGGTGGGCACCCAAGCTCAGAACACCAGGAGGAGGGGACCAGGCAGGGAGGGGCAGGCCAGTATACTTCCATGGAGTCTGTTGGAACAGCTCAGGAGTGTGGAGTTAGGAGTCCAGCCTAGGATGGGCCTTAACTGCCATTCACCACTGATGAGCCACATCAGTGGAGCAACTCCTGGACCATCTCAGGGTACTTGAATTGGATACTATTTGTAAGTACAGGCCCTGGAACAAGTCCACCAATGTGAAGGTGTGCACAGCTCTGCATCACACCAGTTCTAGCTCTACCAACCCAGCAAAGCACACTCAGAAACACACTTCTTAGTTCAAATCTCTGCCCTTGGCTTACTCTTGACTGGGCCCAGTTACGTTCTGGAACTCTTTGCCTCTGTTTTCATTAGCAAAGTTATATCATCAGGATCTTTGATGTTGCTCATTATTGTTGTTGGTTTGTGGAGCGTTGGAGGGCCACGGTCTCCTAATGGAACTCAGAAGGCCTGAAAATCACAGCCTCTTGCCTCAGCTCCCAAGTGTTGGGACTATAGGCATAACGCACTATGTGCCACCTCAATAATTTTCAGTTATTGCTCAATTGCACGAAAAAGTCTGCTCATGCCTTTGGCCCCTCACAAGTAGGAGACTCTTGGTGGCTGAGAAGCCCATCTGTATAGTGTAGCTAGAGTTTTCCTGGTCCTGCTTGGCCCACAGTCAGGACAAATCTCTCTCACCTGCCAGTCCCACAGCTGCTCAGACCCAACCAAGTAAACACACAGAGACTTATATTACTTACAAACTGTATGGCCGCAGCAGACCTTTTGTTATCTAGTTCTTATATCTTAAATTAACCCATTTCTATTAGTCTATAAGTTGCTACGTGGCTCATGGCTTACCTTACATCTCGCTTGTCATGGCAGCGGCTGGCAGTGTCTCTCTGCCTCAGCCTTCCACTTCCCAACATTCTCCTCTCACCTTGTCCCGTTTATACTTCCTGCCTGGCTACTGGCCAATCAGTGTTTTATTTATTAACCAATCAGAGCAACACATTTAACATACAGAACATCCCACAGCAGTATAGTGTTGATCCTCCCACTGGACACCCAGAGGTCTTTCCCACCCTGTTAAGTCATCAGAGGTTGGCCCCCAGTCAGATTTTCTGCAAGCATGCAAAGATTAAACCTTCACAATCACCTCTGAGAAGGGTCGCCACAGGAGACAGCTCTTTGCTTGTACTAGCAACTGTGGTATTAGCAATAAGAAAACTTAACTCTTTCCCTATGTCAACAAAGGGATCCATATCCATCTGCTCAATTTTTTCCCGCTATTTCTGAGGAGAATAAAAGTCAATAAACCCAGTAATAATCTTTCTCAGATTCCAAAATGTTAATAGTTAACTTACTACTAATCTACTTTGAGTACAATAAAAGAGAGGGGCCACAATCAGAAGTTCCATTTATATCTTGTCCAAATAGGAAAGCCAGCCTCAGGATGCCAACATTTCTATTAGTATTTGTGGGCACTAAGCAGGGGTCTCTTTAGCCCCTGCTTTACAGAGCAGCCCATCCTGTCAACACTAAACAGGTGAAAACACCATGCATTTTTAAAACATTTTTATTTTACACATATTGGTGTTTGCCTATGATATATTTGTGTACCACATGTGACATAGTAAGCCATCATGTTGACGCTGGGAACCAACTTGAGTGCTCTGGAAAAGCAGCCAGTACTCTTAACCACTGAGCCATCTCTCCAGCCCAAACACTTCATATTCTTGAGGAATACCACAAATTGGAATTTTGAGGAAACAGTGCCTAATTAGTTGTAATAGATTAATAAAACTATTTTGGGCAGCAATTTTCTCTCAGTGTGATCTGGTTATTACTGTACGAGAAATTAACATAGCAAAAAGGGGTGGTGGAGGAATAAAGTCTTAGCAAAGAGGACCTTAACAGCATAAAACAAAAGTAGTATTCACTAAATGTTATGCTCTTGAAATAAAATTAAACAAAATAATAAAATGTGTATGAGCAGCTCCTGCTTATGCAACTACTACTAAATAAAATGTAGAAAAGTCTCTGAATTTAATGTTATTTTTTCCTCTCATTTACTTAAAGGAGCTAGCTAAACAAATATCAATATGTAAAGGATATGCACACATTAGCTTCCTTAAAAGAATGCTTTTCTACATCTACACTGAGGTACAGCCTGCCCTATACCATGTTCTGTTGCTATAGTTACCACCCCTGTTACAGAGTTAAAGATTTCTGACACACAGTGATCCAATTCTTCCAAAGTGCTCACATCCCACATGGTTCCAGAATACTGTTTCTCTTACTATACCATTTTCCTTAGCTATTATTTTCTTGTAGTCCTTTCTTTTTCTCTGTTACAACACTTGGGCAACTTTATTCCAATTTCCATAAACTGGGATATGAGTTGAGATTACATCTTTTGATTAGAATTTTCCCTCCTGAAGTCAGTCAATTGAATACAAAAATGTAAATGATGTGTACAATGTGGCATTAAGCACTGTTGGAATTCGCCATAGAGATGTTAAAATCCTTCATACAAAGGATATTACAAATTTATGGCAGGCAAGGACCAATAATAATTCAGTTTATCTTAGGAGGAAGGAAACTGAACTATATCAATGCTTAGGCAAAAGCTTTCACAGGACTGGCTTTAGAGGGCTGAGCTGTGGCTCAATGGCAAAGAGCTTGCCTAGCAAGCTTGCCAGGCACATCTCTGGGATTCATTTCCAATGCCAAGATGGGGGTGGGCAGGCTTAAAGGAGTGACTAGATAAGGATCACTGAGAGTGGCTATGGTGGTGGTACCAAGGCAGATGAGAAAAGAAAACCATGACATCAGGAATGTAGGCATGTTTCAGTAGTTCGTCACTAGGCCGGAGCAAACTCACAGTATGAAGGCACAGGACACAAGGGTGAAAGCCTGGCCTGACGCCAAACACTTATAGACACCAAGAGCAGATTCTGTAGAACAAGATCCAGTGCTACCCTAACTGTGGCCATCACTGCTTCCTAGCTGGATGCCCACATCTATGAAATGTTGATAATAACCGAATCCATCTCAAATAGGGATCTATCTATAAGCATTAAGCTGCAAAATTCTCATCACAAAGCTTAGCACAAATCAAGCTAGCTAGTCCTGTGGCATGGGGAGGCCACAGTGTCCAGCCAAGGTCCCTGCTTCTCCACACAGCATGGCTCCTCTTCTCCCAGAATCAACTCATTCTAATAATTTCCATCTTCTGAGTATATCCTACCTTCTTCTTCGTGTAGATGCAACTTGACACAATTTGTGATCTGGACAGCTTTACGCCTCCCTGTGAGCTTGAATTTCTTATGAGCCTCTTCCTGATTCTCCTCATCCCTCTCAGCTTCTGTGCCATCAATAATTCTGCACTCAGCATGCCACACTCTCACTTTACCTGTTTCAACACCGTTATTCTTGCTCTATTGTTCTATCGGGAACTTTCTGTTCCTTTATTTTGACAACCCAAGGCTATTTTTTTTTTCATGACCGTTTCCATAGTACATTAATGCACTGGAGTTGTTTACTTATTTTTCTTTGAAGACTTACACCTAATACTTGCTGGGGAAAGTGGCTTGCTTCTGCTCTGAATGCACAAGCCACTGTGCCTTCCACAGCATAGTGATCCTGTGTTCTTTCATCCCACTTCAGAACAAAGTGTCCCGAAAACCATGCTGTAACATCTGCTTTCTTGATAAGCTCACAAAGTTCATCCATTAAACTATGAGTCTGGGGGTTGGGAGATGGCTCAGTCCGTAAGGTGCTTACTGTTCAGGCATGAGGGCCTGAGTTCAGTCTCTCTATAGAACCAATCAGGTTCCGTGCTTTTTATCCCAGAGCTGGGAAGGCAGAGATAGGAGTATCCCTGGAGCTCACTGCCAGCTGGCTGAGCCTTCTTGGCAAGTCCCAGGCCAGAGAGAGACTGTCTCAAAACAAAACCAAGATGGGCAGCACCTGAGAAAGAACAGCTGAGACTGACCTCTGGCCTCCACGTGCACAGATGTACACTGATTAGCACCCCCACACACATGAAAATATACAAATTATATACATGTGAACATGTGCACTCTAACACACAAACTCTAGTCCTTTCCTAATGCAATAGTGTCCTTTGTCTTTGTAATTTCTGTATTTCTCTTAACCTTCAGGAAAACACAAATGTGATGTCCCACAGAGACAGTTTATTTCTTTTGGAACACCTGCTGCTTTGGCCTTTCTCTAAGAAATGGAATGCCCTTACCAACCTGAAGAATAGCTGCACGCTCTGATTCTTTCCAGTGGGCCCTAGGAGATGCAAGCATTCCCATATGGATGACCCCTGGCCTCTGCCTTTGACTCCATCCTTCTTCCTGTATTTCTGACATTTGGCATACTCTCCGAGCTGCTATAGTGTGCAGACAGATGGCCTGTGCAAATAAGCCTTGTGGTCACAGGTTACACTGACAGTTTTACAAGCCAAACAGAACTATCTACGTAGCTGTAAAAACACCCAGGAAAAGATTTTAAGAATTTACCTCCTTTGGCCAGGAAGACAGTTCAGTTGGTGAAGTACTTGTGGTGCAAACATGAGGACCTGAGTCAAACCCAGAACCTATGTAAAGAGGGCAGGCATGGTGGCAGACCCATAATCTCTGCACTGAGGCGCAGAGACAAGAGGATTCCTGGGGGTCTCCGGCCAGCCAACCTAGCCTAATTGATGAGTTCCAGGACAGTGAGAGACTCAGCACTCAAGGTGGACATCTCTTGAAGAATGACACCAGGGTTGACCTCTGGCCTCTGCACATGTGCTGACACATGCACACAGAATACAATAATAATGTACACAGGAATGTATATGCCACACTTCCACAGCCTTTCATACAGGGCAGCCTCGGCCCAAGGTTTGTAAATTCCTCCTTAGTTTTGATAATGTGGAGCGTTTGTTTTCTTGTTTTGCTTTGCAAAACAGAAGTCATGATAAGAAACAAGTTCTCTGTGATGAAGGGGAGCCCAGGGGGCTCTGGGGCTGTGCTGGCTCCTTGTAAACATAATCTGTGGATCTTTTGAATAAGCTTGCTCTTGTTACTGCTGTTCTTCATTTTTGTTTTGAGCTTGCTTCCTGGCAGTGTTCGGCTTCCATTATAAGTACCAGTTTCTTTCAGGCTAAAAATATCTAAAAGTTTCAAACACTGAGTCTTATTCCAACCATGTTTCCATTCAGCCCCAGAGTAAAGGTGCCCTGGGTCAGGGGAGCAGAGACCCAGCCTAAGACACTCACTCAGAAGGTCCATCCTTATACTGATGAGAGATGCTTAGGGAAGCTGTGAAATTTCCCAGAAGAATTAGCCTCCTGTTTATAGGGCAGAGCAGGAAGGGGCCCAGGGGTCTCTATCAGAGGATTGTCTTCAGGGAACATTGCTACCTACCCTTCCTGGGTCTCCATGATGGAGTCTGCAACACGCATGTGTGCACACAGACAGACAGACAGACAGACAGACACACACACACACACACACACACACACACACACACACACACGCATGTGCTCCATAGAGTCTAGAAGGGACTCTATTTTGGAGTTCGATATCATATCCAATAAAAAACTATGACCTCATCATCCATCTGGTATTGAATGAATGCCAGAAAAGGTACAGGAACCACATCAGCAGACACGGAGAAAGCTGACTGAAGGTGTCAGGAGAACTCTGATAGGGTGGAGTGAGTCCTGTTGAGAGCCACTGCTGGCTCCAGTGGCTTTGACACTAAAATGCAAGGAGAGCAAGGTTTGCAGCCACTGTACAACAGGTGGTTAGGTGACTGGAAGTAGAAGAGAGGAAGGTAAGTGAGTTAGCTTTGTATCATTTATGGTTGCCCAAAATCAGATCTCTCTAGGTTATTAAAGATTCAAAGAAAGATGTCCCTCAGGTCCATCACAGCCTGAAAGACCAGAAAGCACTGAATGGAACACACTTTCCTCCAGGCCGCACACACCTTTGATCCAATTCTTACTGGAGATGCACTGCAGGACCAGATTACCAGAGGATGACGCTTTACTGACAGGGAGGAGGTGGCCCCGGCAAGCATCCTCTTATAGAAATGGAACTCAGTCCCCGCCCTACGGGAGCTGTGAAGGGACCAAGAGCAGTGCAGCGGTGAGGCACACTCTCTCTGTCCTCCACTATTTTATTTCTTAGAGAAAGAAAGAAAAATATTGGAGAAAATATGATTAAATAGGAACATGGAAGTCTATGATAGTCTTTCTCATATTCTTAATATTTTAAATTTCTCAAAGACAGAACAGTAGCCTTTCTCATTTTCATCATCTTGATTTAGAAACAAATGGTGTAACATGGTGACAAGAAGCACGGTTTGTGCCCACACGGAGTTCTTCCATGTCCATCGGGAGACAGTAATGAGCCCCACAAGCCAGCACTAGAAAATGTCACTTCTGAGATTCCACAGCAGGGCAACATGACCTTCTGACACAAAGCTCAGAAGGAAGAACAGGCTGGGCTGCATCTGTCCTTGAGTGGCCAATGCACACTGCCCTGAAAAGCTTTTAAAAATGTGAAATGTCCTACCCAATACTTTGCTTTATGGTGAAGCGTCTTTCTCAAAGTGTATAGCCAGGGGCTCCGAATAGACAAGTCTCACCTATTCACCTACCTTGACACTAATGAGGAAAACAGAGCTGCCACTCAGGGGGCCACCATTTAGGCCCCTAAGCAGCCAAACGCTGGCAGTAGATCAATACCCACAATGAGTATCTGCTTTCCCCATGATAGGCCTTTCTAGAAGTTGTTCATAAATCTTTGCAGAAAACACTAGGTGGGGTTTAACTTCTACAGTCTGAAGAAGCCTGGACAGGTTCACAAACAGGTATGGGTTCAAATCCAAGACTGTCCACTTCCTGGGCGCCAAGGCTGCTATGCCAATTACACAGCTCTAGGGTCTCCGTTCACATCTAACAGCGGTGGATCCAGAAGTCATACGAGAGATTAAGTCTGAGATTCAGCAGCAGTAAACACCTTGGATCATCTGATTGCTGATCTATCAAATAACTGAAATAACTAGGCAGATTTTATAAATGACATAACCACATGGAGAGTCTGGCATGAGGCTCTGCTTTTCATTTGAGGACAGTGGTGAGGGGACCTATGTCCCAAGGGTTTGGTAACAGTTGGAGCAGGGGTCAAGCCATGTAACAGACATCCCCCACCAGTTCCTTTTTAGCTAAAATTATAGAGAGACAATGGATAACAATTCCAAACCCTCAAGACATTGAAAAGCAGAGCCTGGGGTATTAAACAATGTGATCCATCCTCTGTCAGCTCCAACTGTGGAAGAGACTAGGTATCTTCAGATAAGGAGCAGGTGACATGCCATCTGTAATAATCATCACTATCCATTCTTTTGAAGAACTCTAGAAATCAGCTAATGTAACATCTACTGCTACTAAAGGAGAAATCTCCTTTAAATCACTTTTGTGTGACTCTGGGCTCCATGAACCACTGAGCATTCTGTGGTGCTCCACCACTGCATGTGAGCCAGGAAGAAAATTCCAGAGAGACTTTTAAAAAACACTGCATCTGTGGGGCTCTTCAGGACAGCATACTATTTTCCTTATGTGACCTGTTTCAACCTAAAAAGGCCAGAATCTGACACAAAGACTCGGTCAGATTTGTCTTGGCCACAGAAAGCTCCCATAGCAGCTGCCATTGGACACTGGTGCACTAACTCCATCACTGTGAAAAACCCAGTCAATATTGGACCACAGAGCTCCTGATCAATCAGGTCAGAAAGACACCCGCTCACTTCTCTGCCACTTAGGAAAGTAATGATCTGTTCCAGTATGAAATACAACAGCTGCCCAAGCACAATGATCATAAGAAGAAATAGGGTTTCAAGTAGAAACCAGGAATCAAAATGATAAGTTAAGTATACTTAATGAATGACAGGAAGGGGTTAGCAGCCCACTGGGTTCTAGTGCTCTTTGGGAGATAGTCATGAACTGAGAGGGTTTACCTCAATGAACAGGTGGAGATAAATAGCACTCTGTCCCTGTTATAGTTTCTATTGCTGTGATCAACAGTCTGACAAAAAAAAAAAAAAAAAAAAAAAAAAAACAGAGAAAGGAAGGGACTATTGGGCTTACAATCCCAGCCCATCACTGAGGGAAGTCAGGGCAGGGACTAGAAGCAGCTACATCCACAGTCAAAAACAGTGGGAAATGAACACACCCATGCTGCCTGCGAACTGAGTGCATCTAGCTTTCTCCCGTCTGATATAGTTTAGGACTCCTTACCTAGGGAATGGTGCCACCCACAGTAAGCTGTGTCTTCCTACATCAATTAACAATCAATACAAGCCCCTAAAGACATGCCCAGAGGCCAATTTGATCTAGGCAATTCCTCAATGAAGGCTCTTTTCTCAGGTGATTCTAGGTTGTGACAAGGTAACTTTTAAAACTAACCACTGTAGTCTCTTACTGAAGGCCAGGAAAAAATTGCTCTCCAAGGGTCCTGTCAACTTCTCTTTAATATGAACATTCCACAAAAAAAAAATACAAAACTCTAAGAACAAGTGAACCCATATTTACAGACTGTGGCAGGAGAATCACTTCAATTTTGATGTCAGCCTAGGCTACAGAGTGAGTTTAAGGCTAGCCTTAGCTATACAGTAAGGCCCTATCTCAACAAACAAAAGAGGCTTTTATGCAAATACAATACATATATCCATTTGGCACAACCTTAAAAGAAAATATGAAGCTTTCACAGCTACACAAAATCCAGTCATGGTTTAAAGAAGTCTAAAACTATCATTAAGACATTCTGAAAACTAAAAGGCTGTAGTGAGGCTGTCCTGGAGAGAAATCTAATTCAGACAAGCCCACACAACACGCTGCTCAGCCTAAGCAGGGTCAAGGTGCCCGAGGCCACTCCAGCAGACCTCCACTGCCTCAGTCCTGGACTGCCTACGCTGTGCTTTCAGCCTGGAGTGACCACGCCACCTTTCAGCTCACTGTCTCATCATAACAGACTCAGCCAGACTTCCCAGGTTGCCAAGGCGACCTCTTTGGTGTACTCTCTTGTCCTATCCTTGTGTTTCCCACCCACAGGAAAACTATCCCTTTATTTGCATGATTTTTCCTACCTCCATGGAAGCTAGTCCAGGCTGGGCCAACTACTTTCTTTACTGGAGAGAGTAATCACAGCTCATATTCTATATAAAACTGAACTGAGAGGGGATATATAAAGACAGAATGAATGTAGAATGCAATACTCAAATAATCAATAAACAATAATCAGTCTTTAAAAGGAGGGAGGGCTGGGCAGACTGTTCAGGGAGTAAGGGGGCTTGCTGCCAAGCTTGATAAGAGTCTGATCTCCAGAACCCACATGGTGGAAAAAGAGAACAGTCTTCCACAAGCTGTAGTCTGACCTCACATGAGTGAGTGCTGTGGTGTGCAACCACATGCATACACACAAAATAAAAGATAGACAAATGCACTAAAAGGCTGAAAAGTAAAACTATATATTTAAATAAATAATCAAATGAGATACCAGAAAGTTCTAGAAAGGCAAAAGCAAATAAGTATGTGTGGTGGTATTGTGTTCCCCAAAATATTGTGCACACTAATAAACTTATCTGGGGTCACAGAACAGAACAGCCACAATATTAAACATAGAGGATAGGCAGTGGTAGCACACGTCTTTAATCTTAGCATTCAGAGGCAGAGATCTACCTGGATCTCTGTGTGTTCAAGGATACAGCCAAGCATGGTGACTCACGCCTTTAATCCCAGGGAGTGAGCCTTTAATCCCAGGGAGTGATGGCAGAAAACAGAAAGGTATATAAGGTGTGAGGACCAGAAACTAGACGCTTTTAGCTGGTTAAGCTTTTATGCTTTTGAGCAACAGTTCAGCTGAGATTTATTCTGGATGAGGACTCAGAGGCTTCCAGTCTGAGGAAACAGGATCAGCTGAGGAATTAGTAAGGTGAGGTGGCTGTGGCTTGTTCTGCTTCTCTGATCTTCCAGCATTCAACCCAATAACTGGCCTCAGGTTTGATTTTATTAATAAGACCATTTAAGATTCATGCTACAAGTATGTGTCACTGTGTCCAGAAACCAGACTCAATATAAAAATCCACAGGAATCCTTTCTGTAAATGATCCTTAAGATATGTATGCTGTGAGTGTATAATAAATGTGAATTATTCCAATGAATCAGTGATCTGACCGATGCTTTAAGGACAACTAGGAGGACTGGAGGCAGTGTATTTAATCTTTAGAAGTTAATCTTTTTAATGTTGACATTTTCCATCAATACGTTTGACCTAAGTTTCAGAGACTCAGGCAGTATAGGAGTCTAGAATAGAAAAGGAAATGAGGGGGAAAATGACAAAGTGAACACAGCAGAAAGACTTCCTCACATCTGTTCCAGTACTCCTGAGAGCCACTGTGGGACTCATTTCTGGATCAGCCTCCAGCTTCAGTTCCCAATATCACAATGCCCAGAGGGTGGTAATTAAAAAGCAGAGGAAAGGCAACCCCAAGGCCTCAGGAGAGATCCAGGAAAGCAGATCCAAGAGGAAATGCCAAACCATACAGCCCAGCCCAGCCCATCCACCCTGTATCTTTTCAATGGTAAGAAAAATCAAGATAGAACACAGAACACATGTGGTAGACAGAACTGACTGTAGCATGAATCTTAGAGAGTCTTATTAATAAAATCAAACCTGAGGCCAGTTATTGGGGTGAACACTGGAAGGTCAGAGAGACAGAA
>CABHPR010152835.1:33604-46714 GCA_902168415.1 Peromyscus melanophrys
CTCTGGAATGCTAGGATTAAAGGCGTGTGCTACCACTGCCTAACCTCTCTTTAATATTGTGGCTGTTCCGTCTCTGACCCCAGATAAGTTTATTAAGGTACACAATATTTTGGGGAACACAATACCACCACAACTGACTCCCACAAGCTGTCCTCCACCCCACACATGTGGACTGTGGTGCACACACATGCACAAATATCTAAGTGAATGAAAAATAAGTATGAAACCAGGTGTGGTGTCTCACACTTGTAATGACACCACTCGGGCATTGCTGGCAAAAAGACTGAGTTTGAAGCCAACCTGGTCTACATAGTGAGATGCTGCCTCAAAAAGAAAAGAAAGAAAGAAAGAAAGAAAGAAAGAAAGAAAGAAAGAAAGAAAGAAAGAAAGAAAGAAAGAAAGAAAGAAAGAAAGAAAGAGAGAGAGAGAAAGAAAGAAAGAAAAGAAAGAAAGAAAGAAAGAAAGAAAAAGAAAGAAAGAAAGAAAAAGAAAAAGAAAGAAAGAAAGAAAGGGGTTGGAGGGAAGAAAGGGAAGAGAAGGGGGAGTGAGAAAGAGAAAAGGAAAGAATACAAGAAAGGGAGGGAAAGAGAGGATAGAGGGGGGAAGGAAAGAGGAAGGAAGGAAGGAAGGAAGGAAGGAAGGAAGGAGGGAGGGAGGGAAGGAAGGAAGGAAGGAAGGAAGGAAGGAAGGAAGGAAGGAAGGAGGAGTGAGAGAGAGAGGGAAGGAAGAGATCAGACCAAGATCCAGAGAGGTCAGCAACTGACCCAAGAGGTCAGCAACTGACCCAAGAGACACGCTGCACATCGGAAGCCGGGGGAAGTACACACAACCTCTCCTTTCTTTATCTGCAGCTCCAGGAAGATATGGAAATAACTAGTTCTTCTAAGAACAAAAGGCAAAACAAAACAAAAATCCAAACACTCATCATGGTCCACATTGTTCCTGACTTTCATAAACAGTTCTGGCAATGCAATAATGAGTGTTCACATTTAAGACATTCTTTTCTGAGCTGCCCACTGTAATCACACTTAAATGCCTGGATACCAGCATCTCATTGGTTTACCTGTCCTTCACAGCTGCAGAGAATGGAGGAGGCAGCTGACTGGGAAACCCCAGTCTCTCCTGGCTCTGTCCAAGCAAGACCATTTTTCCAATCAAAGTTTTTCATCATCACATATTGTAGATACTCATTCCTTTCCAAAGCTACATTCCATCACAAAGAGAACTCACTTGGAACCAAATACAAAGAATGAAAAAAAATCTAGTAGAAGATGAACTGTTGGTGACAACATACTCCATACCACTCAAGAACCAAAATGCCAGTTATTGACTACAATATATCCAGGACAGCTGAACTCTAACACAAAGCACAGCATTAGTCCTCTCTTCCACGGAGCTCTGGCTGATTGTTTTAAATTTTTTTAATCATGCTATATTAATTGCTTTTATTCCCTAAAAATCAATACTTACATTCCTTTAAACACTTCAGCAATAGTTGTACAGGCTAAATCATTAAAGGCAAATCTGTAATGCTGGGCCTCTTGTGGAATCAGTAGCTTGGGGTGATTTCAAAATCAATATGCATCCCCAGCTTATAGAAAGAATACAGACTGTGGTTTGAGCAATATGAATAACATAAAAAAATTATAAATCCATATCATGAAGCACATTTTCCTAAGGTTATTAGGTCATCTATTTAAAAAACTCACATATCAAGTCTTCGTTACTGGATTTCCATTCTGATTTGTTTGTTAAAGCAACAATTTATTCAGTCATAACTCTAAATGCATCAGGATTTTTAATTAAACTGGACATCATAATGCCTGTGACCTCAGCACTCAGGAAGCTGAGGCAAGAGGATCAGGAGTTCAAGGCTAGCTTTGGCTATATATTTTTTTTTTAAGTCAACAGTCTCAGAAGCTAAGAATAACAAGAATGTTTGAAGTTCTAAGGAGGACAGCTCATATCAATTAATGAAATACAATCACAGTCTACTCCCCTGTTAAACATGGACAACTTCCCACCACGACTACAGGAATGTTTGTCTTTCATGTTCTATTTCCTTCTAGCATATTGTAAGCTCATAAAAAGAAAGTTGCCAAACACTATAAATAAGTCAAGCCAATACTAAACAACTTCCCTTGTAAATACGGCAAAGAAAAAGTGATGGTTACAAACAAAACAAGGGTTCCAAACACTCTTTTCTCACGAGTCTTGACGTAAAATGACATGTGTGTGATCTTAACACTTGTGAAAAATCACAATTAAGAGTTACTCTAAGCTCATTTCATATTGACTCATTTGCGCCCCCCCCACCCACTCCAGAGGGCAAGCACCAGGGCTACAGTGTTTTACACAGGGGTAAACAGAGTTGAAGGGATATGCAGCTACTCACACACCTGGCAAACCAGGCACTCCGAACCTCACACACTGCTTGCCTCACAGGCTTTGGTAAGGATCACAGCTCAAAGCTGTGTCTAACACCTGTCACGTGGATGCTACCACCCACAAGTACTACCATAATGCCCATAATATCATGATCTCATCAATTACTCTCCCTTATAAGAGGACTTTCAAACCATTTGCATTTCTACAATTCTGTTTTACTTCCATTAGAAAAACTAACTTCAATATGTTTCATGAATTTTTGTTCCTTTCAAGCTGCGTGTTAAGATTTGGCCACATTGATGGCATCATGCAATACATGGTATCTGATCAAAACCCATGCTAGGCAACTGTGAAAGCAACAAGCTGAAAATCTCAAAGAAATGTCTGAAACCACAATAACTTATGACCTGGCACAGAATAATATCTCATGAAAGAACATTTATACATCCCCTGAGCGTTCATATTGTTACAATGAACTAATACTGCTTCGTATTACAATCATGCCATGGGCTACACTGCAAAAGAGAAAGAAGGAAAAAAATCAGCCAAATGACAAAGGAATTGACTAAAAGAGCAAATAGCAGCAAATTGCCAGCAACACCCTACGATCTCTCTCCAAGCTCAGCAGAAGAAGAAAGAGCTGGTTGGTGGCCTTGAAGTCACAGCTGCCACGCTCTGAACCATAGAAGCCAGACGCTGGATACTCCAGATGGTGTCTGTTGGGCTGCTAGAAAAGCAGACAACCTGAGACCTCTTCCAAGAGCCTGTTGTGATGGTGACGGGAGTGAGTGCCAACCAGAAATGCCTGCACCCAGGTGGCTCTCTCCTTCAACATATGTCCCTGTGTCTCCACTTGGAATCAGATGCCTAGCTTGATGGCTCTATGTCGAGAAGGGAAGGAACTGATTAGCCTATGACTACCATTCACAGGGGACACGGAAAAGCAGCACCAATCGGGGTACAGCAGCATGAAGCCAGGACTGTCAGCCCCTCCAAAAGCACCCATGGCTCCCATAAATTAAAGAGTGTGTGATGTGTGTGGGAGACGCTTTCTGTGCTGAGTCTCATAAAGCCAGCCAAGGGTCTGTTGAAGCCATCCAGTGCTGCACTGAGCTCAGCCCAAGATGGAACAGGAAGTCAACCAGCTCTGGGGGAATGTGCCCAGGCACTTGCTGTCGCACCACGCACTGGGCCTGCTTGCCATTCCCACCCATTCTCAGTTCACGGACAGGAAATAGTTAAGAGGAAAAAAACATCTTGTATTCTTCTCCATCTACAGAAGAAAATTATTTTTCTGGTAAATTCCATATTTGAAAGATATGACTTTAAAGTCACTAAGAACTTAAAATTCACACTGTCTGTGAACACACAGTTCATGTTAAATGAGCCTTGTGACCATAATACCATCAGGATATTTTTAAATAAGATTTTTATTAATTTTTAAAAATTATTTTATAGCAAATTTCTTGCTGGGTAGGCATGATGGTGCATGCCTTTAATCACAGCATACAGGAGGCTGAGGCAGGAGTACCTTAGTCCACCCAGAAAATACCACCATGCATATGAGGCCAAATAAAAGTCCTTTACTCAAACTGGTGATGCTGAGAACAGGCTCTTGACACAAAGAACTCTCGGCCCCAAAGCATTTTTACAACACATCACTCGCCAGCAAGGAAGGAGGAACCCTTTGATCTGTTGAACATTTTACAAGCATTGTTTCTCAGAAGGGAGAAAGCTTATTTGTCTGTCATGCAGGATGTGGCTCTGGAGGGGAGGTGTAGGTCAGAGTAACCTGACTTCTCCAAAGCCATTTTATGAGGATTTCAAGTTCAAAGACAGCCTGGGCTATGTCGTGAGTCTCATGCCAGCCTTTGCTATATAAGGAGAAACTATCACAAACAACAACAAAAATGTAAATAAAGACACAAATTTTTCAGCATTTCTTTACCATCACTCAATCAACCTTCCCAACAAATCATGTCCTCCATAAGAGGACAGATGCCTGCAATAATAACTCACTTTCCCCCCTCCAAACTAGAATTTATCACCTATCCTGAGGCCCAAGCACCAGAGTATAGGGGCCCAGAAAAGTCCAGGTTAATATACTACTCTAAGGAGAAATCAACAAGCCGTGAAGACACTTGGGGTCTACAGGACTAAGATCAGAAAAGGGTCTTAGGTAATACTGAGCCCAAGTGATAGCCTCCTAGATATAAACAGGTTTAAAGCTGTTCGATGGTAAATGAATTCAGGGTCAATGAGATGGTGTAGCAGGTTTCAGCATGTGTTACCACACCTGACAAATTGAGTTCAATACACAGGATCCACATGGTGGAAGGAGAGAACAGACTCCCACAAGCTGTCCTCTGGTCTCTATACTCAGTGGTGTGCACACCCCCAACACACATACAAATTAAATGAAATACATATTTTAATATAAGTAATTTCAATTATGCTCAATGATTTGGTCACTGTCATTATTAATTCCATATTCTCAGCACTAAAAATAATGTCTAGCACGCACAAGAGGAGCAGGGTGCATCAGGATGAAAGAATGACTCCACCAGGCGACAAGGAAAAGGGACCTGTGCAGGGGATGTGTACAAGAAACCACTGTGTTCAGCGCTCATCGTGGCCACTGTGGCCTGTCGATGGAATTGACTGAGTATATATACATGAAGAACAAAGATGCGATTTCTTTTAGCACTCTCTGAGCTTCCTAACATGAAAGAGAAGGTATGCCTCTGTGCACACACTCAAGTGTGTGTGTGCATGAGTGTATTTGATGTCTTTAAGACATGAGAGGTTTGTTGGCAACCAAAGCATTTCACATACAGTGGTTCAGTAAATGGTTCTACTAGTGAACTGTGAACTGACTCCAGGACGTGCGCCCTTGGCTCTCTATCTCCTGCTATACCTTATTGCAATCAATCCACATGAATCTATTAAATGGGTAACAGAATTTATTAAGATATAAATTGAGGAGATATACTCATGAATACAGAATGGAGTAGACAGCTGAAGTTGTCCTCTGATCTGACTGGGAGTAAATCCATCTCACAGACAGGAACAGGGAGAAGGGGCATGTGACCCTTCTCCAACTCCTTATAAGAGGTCACATACAACAGCAGGAAGCACTGCCTCCTTTGGGCCGGGTAGCACAAGGTAATGGGCGGACGGAGCAAATACCACAACATTACCTTTTACCCATAAGAAATCACATACAAAGACAAGCCACCAAACCAACGCCTTGCTGTAGGCTTTTCTCCTGGGTTTGTATTTTTCTCTGAATTAGGAAACTTCTGAAAACAACCCTTTAAATGACAATTCTTGATTCGACTTTTGTCAGCTTGAGATATATATCCTAGAAGTTAAACCAAAACAGAAAACTCCCACGCAATCTCCCTTCCTGCTGCACATGGCAGGCTCACCACTCAGACTGTACCCTTGCGTTCGAAGACCCACACAATCACGACACAGCATTCACAGTGCAGAACTGTGCTAAGCTCCTTTTGGGGCTGTGATAAAACATCCTGACCAAAAGCAGCGTGCGGGAAGAAACGGTTTATTTGGCTTACACTTTCAGAAATGAAAGCAGACCATTTGGAAACTCTGCTGAACACCAGCTCCCTCGGAGGCTTATGCCACTTTTCTTATCCAGCTCAGGACCAGGTGGTAGGGAACAGTCCCACTCACACTGGACTAGGTCCTCGTACATCAATTAATAATTAAGACAATTCCCTGCACACATGCCTACAGGCTAAACTGATCTGAGCAATCTCAGATTAATCTCAACTGAATCTTCCATCTTGGGTTGACGTTGGCTGTATCAAGTTGGCCGTTAAAGCTAGCGAGGACAAGAACTGACAGTAAGGATGCAGGGGTCTGCTGTGTAGCAGAGGAACATGGGCTTCCAGGCACCAATTTCCTTGTTCTTGATGTTCAGGACAGATGCTCTTGGTCCTGATAGCCAATGTGGCATGGTGCTTTTAGGGTAACAGAGAAGCAAAGGAGCTGTGGTTGAATGTCCTCTCTGCAGAGCCAGAGGTCTCAAGAGGCAGGATGCCATTGCCTCCTCGAACTCAGTGGCTTTACCCAAATCACATTTGACAAAAGTATGAGCAGAGTTTCCAAAACCAATTTTAATAATAAATTTACACTCAAATACATGAAACATCACAGCCTTCCTTCCCCAGGAGGGAAAATGATCCTTCCATACAAGAAGGCTGACCAGGTAAGAATGTGGCCTACTTCCAGAACACGGCATCCAGGATGGAAAAACAGTGTAATCTACAGAAGCATGCTACCTAACTCTCACCCAGTTCTCACGTGTGGACCCAAGGACAACTGCAAGAATCATTCCAAACCCAGAGCAGTGACAAAGGAGCCAGGATCACACAAGCTGGTCCAAGTGGGAACCTCCACTCTGGCACTAAGTGCGCACCGGGATCCTGCACTCACAGTCTGACAAGTGGTAGAGCTCTGATCTAGTGACCCAGCTCCAGCCCAGCCTCCTACACGTCCTAACTTTGAGGTGGGCACAGACACTGTGATAGACATGAAGTAGCAGTAGGATGTGCAAGTCTCTCCTCTACCCAGTGAACAGCAGGTGGGCGACAGATAACAAGTTTGTTTCAGCTTCACAGTGAACCTGCTCCCTTGGTGTTCAGGAGCTAACAGTGGATTGGAATAGCAGTTGACTAATTGTTTAGGAATCTTGCAAGCCAGTTATTAAAGTCAGTCATCATTAAAGATCAACTTAGATAAGCTTAAATAAACTACACTAAAAGAAGTATTAAGTATCAACTCTGGGCATTTCCTAGTTGGACTACACAGTGCACTTGGCTCTTGAGATGCTGAGTGTCTATGTCATCTGTCTGGTGGAAACTGCAGAGTGGCAGGCACCAATGACTCCACAGCCAGTGATATCATACCACAGCTTAGCACAGCTTAGTATCAGCTGTGGTGGGAACATTTACATGGAAATGAGCAGACATAAATCAGGTACCCTCTTTGGAGAGTCAGTTATTAGACAGAGAATATGAGCATGCCACCCGTGTGGGTTTTCATTTGTATGCTTTCTACTCTGCTGTCTTTCATCTCTCCTCTGTATAGTTCATCTGCACACATATGGGCCTGCACCCTACACATGAAATTTAAAATAAAAATGCAAACAAAAGCCTAACATTCTTCTATTTAACATCTTCCCATTATGTCATTGCTAGTTCTATTGAATTTTTTTTCTTATGGTTGATCCCAATCCATTCTTATGGCTCACTTATTTTTTTTTCAATCTCACAAACATTTAAATAACTATTAGCCAAAGACTGCATTAAGAACTTAGGGTCAACTGCCAACAACACAGAGAAAGTTTCCACCCTCAAGGTGTTCACAGTCACTCCAGACTAACTTCCCAGCCCACCATGAAAGTCCCCAACCCACAGCCAAGACCCTTGGGAGAAGGAGGCTGTCCCAGGGAGCTGACTCAGTACCTCAGCTCTGCAGACACCCTGGGCTGCAGCACTGGGCAATCACAACACAAGAAACGAATACAGTGGAGAACTCAGCCCAGTACCTACCTCATCAGGGACCACACTGCTCCTGGGGACACAGGGAACCCGCTACTCTTGGGCTCCGGTGGCAGTGGTGAATGGCAGCCTCCCCAAGAATCTCTGTGTGGGAAGCGCTGCTTTCTGCTCTCACGGTGGGGGTGGGCATGCTGAGAGGAGGGTTGGGGGTTCCCTTGCTGCTGTGAGCTGTGCTGACAGATCACCCCATTGCTCCTAATAGTTCACAGAATTGAGGAAGAAAACAGTCAGACAAAATGACAAGATCTGTAACAAAGCAGCAGCCCCCTTGCTTCCCTGGCTGAGATTCCTAGAAGGATGTGCTTTTCAAGTCTCCAGGTCCCCCGTGTCTGCTGTTTGCAGCTACCTACTTTCATAAGCATAACTGCATCATCAGTTTTTCTTTGTCAGTTTTATTTTTTACTGGCACATGTTCACTGTGTGTGCTGCTAGGCTTCGTGAGGGTATTTGCATGTAAGTACATGATGCTCTTTAACATATTCCCTCATACCCTCTGACCTTCCTCTTCTCTCAGTTTACTCCCCTTCATTCCCACGACATTCCCAAGGGAATCTTATATGCATACATACATATATATATATACAACTATATAACCCACAAATGAGAGGAAAATATGTGCTAATTGTCCTTCTGACTTAATTCACCATGTATGATGATCTCCAGATATACCCATTTTCCTACAAATGATATAATTTCTTTCTTCTCTATGGCGGAATTCCATTGTATATAATTAGCTTTATAGAGTCTTCTGTTGATAGACAACCTATGTCGATTCCATACCTAGCTGTTGTAACTAGTGCTGTACTAAAGATCCATGTGCATGTCTCTGTAGTATGCTGACTTAGAGTCTTTCTGGTAAATATCCAGAAATGCGATAGCTGGGTCACATGACAGATCTATCTTCGTTTTTTGTTTGTTTGTTTGTTTGTTTTGGTTTTTTGAGACATGGTTTCTCTGTGTAGCTTTGGTGCCTGTCCTGGATCTCACTCTGTAGCCCAGGCTGGCCTTGAACTCACAGAGATCCGCCTGCCTCTGCCTCCCGAGTGCTGGGATTAAAGGTGTGCGCCACCACCGCCCGGCTTGTTTGTTTTTATGTAACCTCCATACTGATTTCCACCGTGGCTGCATTACTTTGCAATCCCACCAGCATTTGCCATTTGTTGTTTTCTTAATGACTGCATGTAAAACTGTAAGAACTATGGGTTTGACTAGAGAAGAAAATTCTACGTGCTTGAACTCCGGATCCCCCGTCACTCTGACCATCACAATCCACACACAAAACAAATGGACCTTTTCAGTCTTAAGAGGAAGATAGGGCACTCAATAAGCTTTCTCTTTAACTGGAAAGTGACATGACCTATGAGTGAGTAACCAAGACTGGCTCCCACCAACCTCTTAAGGCTCTTAGGTTACGCAGCTAGAGCAAGCAGACAGGAGCTCACTCATGAGTAACAGCCATCAGAACTTGGGGACTCAAAAAAAGCTGCTAATACTTGCCATTCATAATATGATTTTCTTTGTGAATCAGGATTCCCTCAGCAGGATTCCCTCAGCCAGGGGTGCAGACTGGCATTTAATACAGCTTCCTTGAATTCCAGATGTGGCAGTCTTAGAAACCATGAGCCAGAAAAAAACCCTTCCTCCTTCAAGTTACAGTTGTCAGGTTTATCATAACAAGAAAAGTCACTAATACGACACCGAGGTTGGAAATCACTTACGACTTGTCCTGCTGGTGGGAGGGGGAGAAGAGGTCATACACCAAACACACTCCAAACACAGTGATGCCCGTCTCCTTCACCAGCATGGCACAGGTCCCCAGAAACAGGCTGAGCAGCAGGAAGAAGGGAGAAGCCGTGGCGGGAGAGCACTGCCCTGCACAGTCCTGATCCAGACTCCTGCAAAGCAAATTGGGTGTTTCCTTGTGAACACAGGGGCTGCTACGAAACAGTACCTTTAGAGATGTATCGAGTGTAGAACAAGGCAAAGAGCAAAGGTTCCTCCAAGAGCATTTGCCATCAACTATTGAAAACTGTTAAGATGGTGGGGCTGGAGAGTTGGCTCAGTGACTAAGAGCTCTTGCTGCTCTGCCAAAGGAAGGGAGTTTAATTCCCAGAACCCTCATCAGGCGGCTCAGAAGCCCCTGTAACTGCAGCTCCAGGAGATCCAATGCCTTCTTTGGGCCTCCTTGGGAACACACACACACGCACACACACACACACACACACACACACACATATTTTAAAAAAATCTTTAAAAATTTTGTTGAAATGGAAAAAAGTCCAAAAAATATCAACTTAAAACTAAATTACAGTATGCAAATTATGATACAATATGGTTTATAATGAATGAACACTAAAAAGACATTTAAGACACTAACATAAGGGTAGATTTAGTAGATAGAAAGATGTTTAAGTGAATATGTTTCAAGCAAATAACACACATTACTAACAAATATGCATGAACTAAGAAGCCAAATTTCATGGTACAAACCACAGACGTGCAGTTAGCAAACAGGACACCATTCCACAGAAACGGGAGAATTAGCATGGTAGCAGGGAATGGATAAGTGACAGATGTCAAGTGCTCATCACCATGATTAGATAAAAGTGTTTTTACACACATATATGCACAAAACAGGAGAGATATATGTAAATAGCATTTCTCTTGATGATGGAACAATAGCTTTTAAGCATTTTTCTTTTCTCTTGACTACTCTATCTGAATTTACTTTCAATATACATATAATGAGTAATTTTAAAAATCAATTATTTGTATATATGTGTGTGCCTGTGTGTGGTTTTGCATACATGTGAATGCAGTTGCCTATGGAGGCCACAAGAGGCCATCAGATCCCCTGAAGCGGGAGTTACAGGCAGTTGGGAGCCACCCAGTATGGGTGCTGGGAACCATTCAGGTCCTCTGCCAGAGAAGTGTATGCTCTTAACTACTGTACCATCTCCGAAGTCCTGTAATCTTTATTTTTGATCATGATTTCATATAGGAATTTTCAAGATGTTTTCAATGTTATTTTCCAAATTATAAATGGAACTAGTCCTAGGAAACATGGCTATTTCCTCATATATGTGCACAGTCACCAGCTCATTCTCCCTTGAAGGGAGTGCCCGTACTCTGTCTATATTGTGACAGCTCCTTCTATGTATTGCATCTTGGAAGAATTAGATAAAATTACATGCAAAATTTATGGTAAATATACATTTTTCCATGGGGTTGGTCCAGAACTTAAATTTCCAAAGGTAAGCAGGGCACACACAATCACCTGTGACACAGATAGGAGCACACTGCAAAGCTCATCATGTTCTTAGATACATCAACCAAATAGAAAATTTTAAATTAAATCAATAGATTGATTCTGTTCCAACACCAGAGCAAAGAGAAAACACTAAGTCTGATCTTAAGTTTTAAGATGTCATAACAGTGTTCGCACGATTAGGAATGTTGCAGACAGTGTCAAAGCTCGGGCCTGGTGATGAACACTGTACTAGTGCGGCTCCACTCTCATTGGCAACATCTCCTGGAGCTCCATGCATCTCACCCCAGACCCAAGGCCTTCACTGGACTATACCGGCGTCCTCTGCCATATGGTATTTCCCTGACAGATGATTCTTTGTCATGAGGTCTGTCTTATGTACTGCAGGGTGTCTGTCCAGGGGCATTTTGACTCTCTATCTACTAGATGCCAGTGGCACTTCTCTAGTGTGACAACCGAGACAACTGATATCACAAGGGCTCTGGCCTAATGAGTGCTTTAATACATCAATGGATTCAAAGTCTGAATAGAGTACTGGAAGATAGAAGACCTGAGGGAGGTGGGGCTTGCTTGGAGGAAGCAGGCACTGAGAGTGTGTCCTTGGAGGAGGCTATCTCATGCACCGGACCTGTTATTGCTTCCCTCTATATCCTATCTGCCATGAGGTTAAGTATTCACTGCCACATGCTCTTGCATTCTGTCTGGATACATGGGGCCAAGACCCTCTCCCTTTCACCTACAATGGCAAGAAGCACAGCCTCCTTCGGGCCATATAACCCAAGGTCATGGGCGGAGCAAATACCACGACAAACGATTCTGTCTGGATACATGGGCCAACCAACCATGACTAAAACTTTGAGCCAAAATAAATAATTCTTCCTTTAGGCTGTTCTCTCGGATACTTGGGCCACAGGTATGCAAAAGCAGCTACTATACTCAAGGAAGAAGGGAAATGGTTGATAATTCAATACCCCTGATTTAGAACAATGTTCTTAAAAGTCAGTCACTGGGCTTTGTAAGTTACAGGTCATCAAATTGATCCAAAGGCCAAGTTTACAAATCACCAGCCAGCATCTATCTCTCCATGAAGTCAGCTGGTAGAGTTGACTTGGCATCTTTAGGAAGACACCCTGAGCTCTCTGTTCCAACTCACATCTTCCTAACTCATTCTTCTCTGCATGTGGTATGTCACAAGACAGTTAAAAATGCCTTCACTTTGGGGATAAGGGCACAATGTCATAGAAATTTTCCTGTATTTTGACGAAAGGATTCTAAAGTGCAAAACTATAGTTAAGAATCAATACTTCCTAGTCAACCTTGTTATGTAACTGCGAATGGCTGTTGTAAGAATAATAGAAAAAGGTAAAACAGGGGCAAAATGAGGATAAATTAAACAACTCAAAGGCAAGTAAAACGGAGCCCTGCAAACAGGACTCTCCATCGATTTTGTTCACAGCTGAAGTTCCATTCTCAGCCAGGATCAACAAGCAAAAGAAGCAAGCTCTTAGATTCCTGGCACAGGGACGGTAGTCTTTTAACGCTGATGTGAGGGATGGGCGATGGCTCAGCGTAAAGTGCCTGCTGCATAAGCAGGCGACCTGAGTTCAAACCCTAGCATGCATTAAACGGAAAAAAAAATGTAGACACCACATCTGTAATCCTAGCTCTGGGGGAGTGGAGACAGGCGGATTCCCACAGGTTCTATGGGAGACCCAGCCTCAAAAGATACAGTGGACAACAATCAAAGAAAACAACCAACATTGGCTTCTTGTCTCCATGAGAACATGTACATGCATATATAAGCACTACACACACACATACACACACACACACACACACACACACACACACACACACACACACACA